>JAVJIF010008678.1:0-176257 GCA_038442645.1 Agave tequilana
GAAGAAGTGCATAGTGAGCTTTGGCATGGCATCGAATTCCTTAGTCTCTATTTCGGACCAAGTGGATTCGTCACCGGGGGTACACTAAAGGACTTAGTCACGGCCTTTGCAACTCGGCTACCTAGAGATTGCAAAAACAACGGTCATCTTAACTTTCCATATGGGAAAGTTAAGTCCATCAAACTTAGGAGGGGTCTTAATTCCATCGGCCATTTTTACTTATATGAATATGAATGAAATGATTAGCAAATTAGGATCTTCTCTAAGGTTGTTAAACCAAATCCTAGAGTCCAAGCTCTGATACCAATTGAAAAACACCTAGAGGGGGGGTGAATAGGTGTGAATGCTAATCTAATGATCTTTTTAAACTTTAATTAAATGAGTGATGCAACGATCTCTCAAAACACGACTAAGAGCCGAATACCACTTGCGAGGTCTGAACTCCTTCCTCCCATTCCCCTTAAAATGGGTTAGAGGTGCGCAATGCAACCGTGTTGTATTGAGGTGTGATCGATCAATGCCAAGTATGATGATGAAAATGAAATGCTCACAATGTAACACAACAAGTATATCAAGTAAAGTAAACAAGACAAGATTGCACAAGTAGAGGGTTTTCTCAAGCAAGTAATTCAAGACAATATAAAGCAAGAGAAATTGAAAGCAAGAATAACGCAAAGGCAATCGCAAACAAGATGATTTGTTTCGAGGTTCGAGCACACTTGCTCTAGTCCCCGCCTTCACCTCGTGAAGGGTTTCCACTATCCACCGAGGATGCCTTTACAATTGGTCTACCAAAGACCGAGCACCGAGCTCCACCGAGTACAAAGGACCTCTACCGAAGAGGTTGCTCCACAAGAAGGATTACAAGAACAAAGTGATCACAACTTGATCACTACACTTTTTCTCAATCTCTTTACAAACACTCTCACTTCAATTACAACTTCACTATAGAATGATTATAGGATTTTTGGCTCTATGAAGTGTGGTGAGAAAACTTCAGTTGTAGAGTGATATGGAGAATCAAACACAACTGAAAAACAATCTTGAAAGAGTAGGAATTGAAAGCTTTAAACAATTTTTCTTTTCTCTTTTGAAAACAACAAAACTTGAGGATTTTTCTTAGTGATATGAAGGAGAGACTTCTCCTCTATTTATAGGGTTGAAAATAAGTTAAAAAACATTTTCTTTTCACTAATTCAACCTGCAAAAGCACCCCAACAACTCTCCAAAAGTCTGTTAAAACAGAAAAAGAAAACAGATTTTCAGAAAATCCCAAAGAGGAAAGAGCCGTTGCTAAGTTGCAGGCTTGCGGTCGACCGGGTCCGGTCGACCGCCAGCCTAGCTGGAAGTAGCCGTTGGCTCCCGGTCGACCGGTCCGGTCGACCGGTCCGGTCGACCGAAAAATTCCCGAGAGCAGAATGCTCTCCGTCGGTCGACCGGTCCGGTCGACCGCGGACATGCACAAACAGTGCATGTCCAGACACAGCGCCGGTCGACCGGGCCGTCGACCGATGTTGCCTGACACTGAAAAACAGGGCTGTTTTGAGTTAGAAAAAATTTGATAAATATTTTAAAAATTATATATAACTAAGTATTATGCAGAAAATAGTTTATACACATGTTTTAAACAAGTTTTTCAGGATATAAAGCTTTGGTACATGTATATATAAACTAAGGCATAAAACTTAGAAATAATCATTTTCAAAAACCCTTTTCAAAAACATAGGAAACATGAAACAAGTGTGGTGTGCAAATCCTAGAGCCAAATTTCCTATATTCAAACTTTAACAATCTAAACTTACAAACTTTCTAAAAGACTTCAGGCTATTCTTCAAGGTGGGCTATCTTCACTTGATCTTCAATATTGCAACTTGAGCCCAAATTGAATTGTCTTGAGTCCAAAAGCCTTGTATTTGAGTGAAAGTACTTCTAGTATGATAATAAACCTGAAACACACTTAAACACAAATGTTATTAGTACAAATAACTAATATGTTTTGTAATCATCAAAATACACTAAACAAGGGTGATTGTAACCTTGGGCCAACAGACTTATATGCATATTGAATTTCATCCATACACATTGATAGTTCATATATGCTTAGAAAACTTATTTTGATGTATCTAATTTATGTGTTTAAGTTTATTTTTATCAAAACTATTTTGGTATTTATTGTCAAAAACTAGTATACATCAGTTACTATGTGTATGGATTCTATCCATGCACATTATACTTCAAATGTGTTTGAATATCTTGTTTTTGTATTTATACAAGCTTATAGAAAAATTGGATTTCCATTCCAATGTTTCGATGTTTGGAAAATACGTTTTTTGTCTTTTTCCTAAATCTCTTTACCTCAAAAATAGTTCACTCTTTGTATATGTGTTTGATTTTTTATCACACCATTTGGACTTCATTTATTTACATGAACATATTTTGTGAATTTATTGGGATTTAATTGAATTCTTCTGGATTTAACAAGTTGGTTTTTAAATCCCTTTTATTTTGGTTTTTGGGCTGCTTACGGTCGATCGACCAGTCGACCGAAAGGCTGGCTCGGTCGACCCACATGCAAACATGCATTGCCCAATGGACGGTCGATCGGACGGTTGACCAACTAGCTCCACCCAGCTTTCTGTTGGGTACCGGTCTACTAGGCAGTGATAGACAAAGAGTTAAAACTCTTTGTGCCTTGGGGGTGATCGATCGAGCGGTAGACCAGCAACCCCAATGGTCAAAAAAATTACCGTTGGTCGGTCAACTGGGCAACTAATCGACAGATCATTTCTGACCTGTTCTAAGCCCATCGGCTATATTTTTTTAAGCCTATAAAGTGTTTCATTTGGCCAGTTTTTGTCAAGATTTTCAAGAGCAAATTTTTTCTAACTTCAACTGAGTTTTTAGCAAGTTTTAAAACAAGTTTTGTGCTTCAAATCAAAATTTTTATTTTATTTCAATTTTTTGGAAAATCAAAAGAAAACAAGTTTTGAAATATCTGGTATCTAATTTTCATTTCTATATCAATTCAAGAATATTTCCAAGAGTTTTTTGTTGTTTTTGATTGAGGTTTAACCTATACACAAATACAAAAATTTCAGAACTACAAAATAGAAGTGCAAGTTCTGAATATTACCGTGATAGCAAGTGGCTATGCGGGTCATGATCCACAAGGAGGGACTAGCGATGGAAGCTTTTAAGTAAGTTTGTTTCCTTTTTTTACAAAAATATGTTTGGAATTTCTTCTCAGTTTTAGAAAAAAGAAAACAAAAGGGTTAAGATAGAAGATGTGAAGAAGATGGTTAAAAAAGATGATGATGATGTTGTTGTCATTTTATTTACAAAAAAAAGAAAAAATAAATAAGAGGAGAATGTTGTTTTGGAGTAGAAATCTAGATTACAAATTAAAAGAAAACAAAAAAATCTTGCCTACCGCTTCCGTGCTCATATACCTTGGATCCATCACTATGACTAACCTAGACTTTGAAGGTGATACAACATGGCGTGTATGATCTTCTCTGTCCCGATATACCTACGAATAAAAGAGCAAGCTAAACTAACAAAGGATTGGTTATTCATCGCCATAGGCCATCAAGGGCACTTGCAATGGTGATGCAGTTTCGAGGCTATTGGGTTCACTTCGAGTACAAATACATCAGGGAAAAGTAAATAAAAAAAAAGAATAAAGAATAAAAAGTAACTTTCAATTCGATTAAATAACAATGAAAAAAGATGAATACTTATACCGGTGTTACACTCAGTATTAGATCCTTTCTTATTCCTCCATGAAACTCTCTCTCTCTCAGTTACATTAAAAAATAAAAATTACATTAAAAGAGAACGAAGAACCTAGGTTAAGTCTATTCCAAAAATCTATTCTACTCTCTGCTTTGTCCCCCTCTGCCTCTGATGTATGGGTATTTATAGAATAGAAATGGATAGGAAAATGAGTCAAAAGATAGGGGGCTGGTTATTTCTAAATTTGATTCCTCCCCTTATCTCCAACTTGATTGGATGTGGATATTCAATTTTGATCTGCAGCTTGTTGGCGCATTGATTGCTGCATATAACTTAATAAATTATAGAATTAAAAATAGTAATCAACATAAGAGTTGTATCCTTTTGTCTTCTTTATGGATTATCTTGAATCGTCAAATTTGAGTTTCAGTAGCAAAAGTTATGATTAAAATACTAAAATGTATCCAGTCTGAGTCCAATCTAAATTGCTTCATCTTTTCAGTTGATCTTCTCTCTATCCATTTATCCATTGAATTTTAAATTTCAGCTTTAGATTTGACGATCTATCTCTTATCTCAGTGAAACCGATGAGGTCTTCTTCTAATCTATTTTTTCTTTGAATTTGAATGATATTATCTTATATAATATACCCGATCTTCACATAAGATGGCCTTTAGAACCTCTGAATTTGAATCGATCCTCTTTCTTTTGAACTTTTAGATTTAATTGGATAAATCTATCTCTTTTTTTCCTTAATTACCCTACATACCATTAAATATGAAAATACATTAATACTAGAATTTTATTTAAATAAAAATACAGAAGTGTGACACATATGATATGAAAACATGAAATGCACGTGTGTGATCATGTTTCTTTTCGAAAAATTTGTGCACACACATACTTGAGCTCTTCATTACAAATCTATCCTCTAGGATCTTGTATTGTAAGAGATTTTTGGTTGTGATCTTTTGAGATCACCAAGTTGTTGTTTGTGATCTAAGTGATCACCAAGTTGTATTTTCTTTACTTTGTGTTTAGCTTTGTACGTCCTCTCTTATGTAGAGGTGTGAGAGTTGAAGTTATGCACTCCTTATTTGTAGAAGGTGTAATTCCCCAATGGAGGTCTCTTTATGGATGGTCCTTGGTGACATAATGGAAATCCTTCTGTGTGAAGGTGGGGACGTAGAGCGGTGGACTTGAACTTCGAAACATATCCTTGTGTTTGCATTTGGATCTCTCAACTCTCCACTCTTATATCTTGTATTACTATTCTTGCTCATATCTATTCATGCTTGATATTGTTTATGTGTTCACACTAGTATTAACCAAGAGAGCAATTGAAGCACCTCAACTCTTAGTTTAGTGGAATTGTGAGGAGAAGTTCTATAGTCCTTCAGGGGAAATTCGTTTTCACTCTTGGTTATACATTGTGTGATAGTATAGAAGTTTTAATTTCATATTATTTGTCACTAGATTAGCACTACACCTATTCACCCTCTCTAGGCGTATTTTTAATTGGTATCAGAGCCTACGCTCCTGATATTTAGTTTAACCACCTAGGAGTCTGATCCTTTATTGCTAATCTAGTTATTTATTTTGCACACATTCATTGCACTTATGAATTATCTTACTCCACCCATGTATGATTCATCTAGCATTGATATATGAAAGTTTAAGATGAGTGCATATTTAAAAGCCTTAGGATTGCATGTGTATCTAGCCACTACCAAAAAAAATCTTATGTTGGTAATGATAAGTACTTAGAGGCTAATGCACGAGCCATAGATGCACTAAAGGGCATACTTAGCAAAAAACATCTTTCTTTGATTTCTCATTGTGATTCCGCTTTTACAGTATGAAACACTTTGACCTCTCTCAATGAACAAACATCTACCATTTTGGAGAAGGAAACTATTGGAGATGAGTCCGACCAAGCATGCTATATGGTCCAACGAAATGACTCCCTTGAGATAACATCGGATAATCATCTAGATGATTATGCTAGCATTTTCAATGATGATAATATTATGGATTCACATGTATTGAATGAAAGAGCTTTCAACGTTTTGTGAAAACTTGCTTTCAAAATACAAAGCTTTGAAAAATAAGAGTTTTGATTTAAAGAAAGAAAATATTGTTATTTTCAAAGCTCGATTTGATTTTGAAGAAAAAGTTGAGATTTCAAGAGAAAGGGATTCATTGAAAACTTAACTTCATGTTGGGTTGAAAGAAATTGAGATTTTGAAAAATAAAATAATTTTGATGTTGTTTTAAAAAAAAAATGATGTTTTATCTTCTAGACATATTTTGTTATAAGAGAATGATTCTTTAAAAAATAAAATTATTTTTCTTACCTGATTTTTGTGCACTTGATATCCTTGGTTTACTCATATTTTGGATTCATAGGCATCTATGTGCTTTATAGATTTTAAGTGTCAATTATTGTGTATTTAGCATATTTTTATGGGATATATATATTTTGTTCCTTACTTGAAGGATTTCGTGCTAGTTTACAAAATTACTTTAAGCTAGTCTTATTCTTCAATTTGTAGTATTTTCAACTTATGCTGAATTATTTTCAAAAATTATATTTGAAAATTTCTACCCTTTAAGGGATGCCGTGTATGCTCACATTGTATATCTTTTTAAATATGTGTATGATAGGTGGATGTTATGAGTTATACACTAGATTATCTTGAAAATTCATTTTTCTATATTCATATTTTCTTATATATGTATGCATCATATTTCAACTTGTATTTAAATTGATCATACATACATATATATGACCCCTTGTGTTAGATTAACAATGTTCATACATATATGTTGTATAACACAAATTATTTTATGCTAAGTTTGATTTAGTTCTAAATCTTTATTGGTATCTTTTACCAGCATATGCCTTGTTTTATTTATGTCTAAAAAGGGAGAGAAAAATTTTTGATTTTATTTTCAATCGATATCTTACGCTCATTCTTTTTGAGAAAAATATTTTGTTTTATAAAATGCTTATATTTTTTATATTGGTATAATTGCTTACAATTGGTATTTATACTGCAAAATGGTTTGAAATTTAAAAATATTTATATCATAGATTAGTTATCTTCATTTGGTATAGTTTTTATTTGATATCCATGTTACTTTTCAATTGGTATATTTTTTGTATCAAAATTATTCTACTTTCACTTTTAATTAGTAATTTCAATTGACATATTTTTTTTAAATTGGTATTTTATTTCAATTAATAGTTTTAATTTCAATTAGTTTTTACCCCTTTGTCGACAATTGACAAAAACAAGAGAATGATTTGAGAGTTTATATATGCATGTTTTAATTTTATGCATAAATATTTTTCTGATACCATGTTTTGGCTTTGATATCTAGAGTTCTTATTGCATATCTTTCAATTGGAATCAGAGAATGTTTAAATATGCATGTTTATTTGTGTGTGTGTGTGTGTGTGTGTATCTATATATTATATATATATATATATATATATATATATATATATAATATATATATATATTATATATATATATATATATATATATATATATATATATATATATATATATATATATATATATGTTTTTATGGTTAAGTGCTTCATTGAATATCTATATGTTAATGTTATGCATGAGTTAAGGGGAAGCTTCTATGAAGCTTATCTTTAATCCATGCATATATAACCTCATAAGTTTTGTCATCATCAAAAAGGGGGAGATTGTTGGCCTGAAGGCTTTTCACCCAAGTTGTAATGATGACTAACTTTTGAAGTTAAGTTACTAGTAATCTTGTGTTTATTAAGTTTCAGATATTGATCAAGATCTTAGTTGGTGTTATAGCTTTAACAAAAACTCAAAGTCAAGATTTAAAGCTATCACGTGTTGATTCATGAGCTCAAATGTCAAGATCGCATCAAGTACTCGAAATGGAGTCAAGCTCTTTGGATCGCGTTTTGGATCAAGTCTACTTGGACAAGAAGACTTTGGTTTTGGTTTGTTTATTAGTTTAGATCTTGTGTAAGAATAGAATAGTTTTGAATTGCTCAAGTTCACACACACAAGTTTATAGTTTGATTTTTGATTTAACCATTTTTCTTTAAAAATTATATCATTTAGTTTTTATCTTTATAGAATAAGTTTCATGGTTTATACATTTGTTGGATTCTATCTACACATAATAGAGTTTTTATTGTTTCGAAAAACTTATTTCTATGAGTTCATGTGTTTTGGTTTAACATATATACAGTTTTTAGTTTTGGATTATCAAGTATACACATATCGGTTTCATGAATAGATTTCATCTAAAAAAGTTTACATGGTTTATATATATATTGCATTTCTTACATATACATTGATGGTTCATATATGTTCAGAAAAATTATTTTGATGTATCTAGTTCATGTGTTTAAGTTTTATTTTTATCAAAAACATACTTTGATATCTATTGTCAAAACAAGTACATATCATTTACTATATATATTGGATTCTATCCATACACGCTATGCTTCAAATGTCTTTCAATATCTTATTTTTGTATTTATAAAAGTTAATAGAAAAATCGGAGTTCCATTTCGATGTTTGGATGTTTGAAAATACGATTTTTAGTTTGTGCCTAAATCTCTTTACCTCAAAAATAGTTCACTTGTTTGTAATATGTGCTGATTTTTTATCACACATACTTGAATTTTAATTTATTTACATGAACTTATTTTGTGTAATTTATTGAGATTTATGAATTTTTACGGATTTAACAAGTTGGTTTTAATCCCTTTTATTCTAGTTTTTGTGCTGCTTACGGTCGACCGAAAGCTGGCTTGGTCTACTGACGGCACACATGCACAGCCCAATGGGCGATCGACTGACTGGCTCTACCCCACTTTTTTTTGGGTACCGATCGTTCGGGCGATCGACTGACAGAGAGTTAAAACTCTCTGTGCCTTGGGGGCGATCGACCAGCAACCCCAATGGTAAGAAAATTAATTGTTAGTCGGTCGACTGGATGGCCGACTGACAGGTTATTTCTGACCTTTTCTGAACCCATCGGCCATATTCTTTTTAGCAATATAAAGGGTTCATTTGGCTAGTTTTTGGTAAGATTTTCAAGAGCTATTTTTTTCCACCTCTACTGAGTTTTCTGCAAGTTTTTAAAACAAGTTTTTGAGCTTCAAATCAAAATCTTTATTTTGTTTTAAAGTTTTGAAAAATCAAAAGACAACAAGTTTTGGAAAATCTAGTTTCTAGTTTTCATTCTATATTAATTAAAGAATTTTCCCAAGAGTTTTCCTTTGTGTTTATTTTTCAAAAACTATGTGCACTCATATACTTGTGTTCTTCATTACAAATCTATCCTCTAGGACCTTGTATTATGAGAGATTTTGTTTGTTGTCTTTTAAAGTCACCAAGTTGTTGTTTGTGATTTAAGTGATCACCAAGTTGTATTTTCTTTGTTTTGTGCTTGGCTTTGTGCATTCCCTCATGTGTAGAGGTGTGAGAGTTAGAGTTGTGTACTCCTTGTTTGTAGACAGTGTAATTTTTTGGTGAAGATCCATTTATGGAAGGTCCTTAATGGACATAGTGGAAATCCTTCAGTGTGAAGGCGAGGGCGTAAAGCGGTGGCTCGAACCTCGAGACATATCCTTATGTTTGCGTTTGGATCTCATTATCTCTCAACTCTCTAGTCTTATATCTTGCATTACTATTCTTACTTATATCTATTCATGCTTGATATTGTTTATATATTCACACTAGTATTCAACCAAGAGAGCTATTGAAGCACCTCAACTCTTAGTTTAGAGGAATCGTGAGGAGAAGTTTTAGAGCCCTTCATGGAGAATTCGGCTGCACTCTTGGTTATACATTGTGTGATAGTATAGAAGTTTTTAATTCTGCATTATTTGTCACTAGATTAGCACTATACCTGTCCAATTCCCCTCTAGGTGTATTTTCATTGTCCCCATACTTGCCCAGTTGTAGATGCTATAGGGTTTGACTTTTTACTCTTCTAGCAATAGCAGCTCAGGCTTCAAAGTGTTAGGCTCTTTCTTGGCTTTAAAATCCTCAAATGAATAGGAGTTTTGGGCTTCGTCTTCACCTCAAGCCATATACATAAAAACAAAGAGAAGAATAATTAATCAACAGAATTTTATTCAAATAAATGTAAAATGTGACGTAAAATATGCAAATGTAAATACTAATCACTCTTCTGAATCAAGCTCTGCCCTAATACGTGATCTAAAATTAAAAGAAAATACAAAAGAAAAGAAGAAGAACACTACACTAATATACACAAAATGAGAGAAAACTCAAGCCCACAGCTTTCAAACCCCGTCTCTGGTCCGAAATTGCAGTATTTATAGGTGAAAAACCATCTAGAAGGCCAGACAAGGCCATGAGTCAAAAATCGATGAGCGGGCCCGCCATAAAGCCGCGGATCCACGACAATTACCACGGATCCACCGCAATACCCTGGGGCATAGGTCCCTGGTTTTGCTCTGTGGGTTCATCCAGCTACGAGGACCTTTTAGATATTTATGGTTTTGGGTAAATTGGATTCGGTTTTCTTCAGAATCGTTCTCTATTTCTAGATCCAATGCATCTTCTAAAAGTTTTCTAAATTGCTCTCCAAGTAATGTGGTTTAATAACCCAAATTGGATTTAATTAGGATATTATTTCGATCTTGCCCTTCGACTCTTGATTATCTGGAAAATAGACCAAAAGACGGTTCAGAAGTGATGTTTTATTCATAACTCGGTAGGGAAATGCGATATGATAATGCTGAATTGTAAAAATCATGTCTTATCAATACAATCCTCTCTCTCTCCCTCTTTCTCTCTAACATGAATCTCTTCTATAATCTAAGTTTACATAAAAAGAAAATTATATAAATAAGAATAAAAACAAAGTTAAACCTAGAAACAAAAATCTTAATTAAACGTTTTCTTGGAGTGGTGCCCCTTCATCTTCAGAATGTGTAGTATTTATAGGATAACTGGAAATAGAAGGGGAGTACAGAGATATTGGAGCGTTATCTCCTCCAACTATTTCAACCAAGCTGGAAACATGGCTTTGGCAGCATTTCCATAGCCTTGATCTGACCGTTGGGCTAGATCTTGGAGCTCTAGAGTTCCCCGTCAATATCCTTCCATTTCTTTAGACAAAATTGTCTCCTATATAAATCTTATATCTCACATCACCGTATCTAGAGTTCATATAACCTGAATTGTCTCCTAAACTATGAAAATATCATAAGACTGATAGAAAATCGATAAGATCGATAATACCAAATCAAGCAAAACTAGTCGTACAAGCCCGATTTATGGCTTTATGAGATTAGTTCCTCGAAGGAATAATCCAAATAAGAAACCCTCAATATATATACTTTTACCCCATGTCGCCGTAATCTAAGTGTATGCAAACCGTATTGCAAACAACATAACAAATTATTAAGTGGCATCTTATTATTATTAGTCGCTCGACTCAAATATCTGGGTATGTGTCCTGGCGTATGGCTCAACACACATACATTCATATATGGTAAGCCAAGATTGGTTATTGAAAACTAATGATGAGATCAAAGAGTTATGTTTACAGTGGGTCTCGTACATTCCCAGAACCACGGCCCAGGATGTTCCGCTGCTGGTGCACGGAACCTGTTGGGAGGCTCAGGAAGGAGTAGGGTCTTATTATATGCCCATTTAGAAAGGAAAAATCAGGGTGCCAGCACACCCCATGGAAACCTGATGGCCCAAATGTATAACCAAAGTTTGAGTTGCACAACATACCTAATACCACTATAAACATATTTAATACTTGAAATCCATCAGTTTCCCCTTGCCTGATGTAAGTTGTTCTTTTTATAGTTTATTGTTATATAATTATCATATTACAGGAATAGTAGGAGCAGGACAGGTCCAGGAGTTACGGGAATACATAAGTACTAAAAATACAGGTTACTATATATAATACAGGATAATAAGACAGGATTCCTAAAATATGATAATCACAAGTCAAATGGTAATATATCAGGTGACAAGCGATAAATGATATCAAACAGGTGTAAGGTGATCACAAGCAGGTGCCAGGTGTAGCATGCAGGAGTTAGGTATCAAGTAATAGCATATCAAGTAATAAGCATAGTAGATATCACTATCGTATATCACAATACTGAAAAACAGTACCAATATAGGGAATCGATACGAATACAAGAATACGGTACAAATACAAGAGATCAATACAAATATAGGAAAATAATATAGTTTTAGAAAACAGTATAAGTAATGATTTCAAACTCTTCACAACCATCAAGAAAAGAATAATAGTTAGATTATCAAGCAGGCAAGCGGATAGGCAAGTAAGTGATCATATGAGCAAAGCTAAACAAGCTGGAGCAAAACTAACGTACAACACTAGACGCCATCACATTCGGCGTGCTTACTGCTCGAGGCATGATAAACACACATGACGAGCGAGGGTATGAAAGCTATACTACATCACGTGAAGAAGCTGCACTCACGGTGTAACTATACTCGAACAGGGTTAGCGGTAAAGCACTGAGCGCTAAGTCTGCCTACTAGGCTTAGCTAAAGAACCTAACGATCTGAATGCACTCCTCTTTTGAGAAAGTGAGTGAAAGCCCAAAGGGCTGAAGGCCTGGAAGGCCATGTAGGTACCTGAAAAAATGTTAGTATTAAAAACACGCATGTAAACACAGTAATAAATAATAACTAAGTTATCAGTAGAGTAGTAAAGCCCAGAGGCTGAGTAAGATAAGAATAAAGTCAGGAAGCAGACAAGTGAACAATTAAGCGGAGCTAGGCAAGCTGGAGCAAAATTAGCGCACAATACTAAATGCTATCATGCTCGGCGTAGTTACCGCTCATGGCGAAGCCACGATAACATACAGCTACCGCTCATAGCGTAACTAAACTCGGATGGAGTTAACAATAGAGCGCTGAGCACAAGGCTTGCCTACCAGGTTGAACTGAAAGACCTAACGGTCGGAATGCACTCCCAGCTACCATGAAACCCAAAGGGTGCAAGACCAATTCCTATTGGGTAGCTCGAAAAGTGGGTTAGTCCTGAGGTCAACTAGGTATCTGCACGAGATGTTAGTACCACAGAACACACATATAAACATGATAATAACTGGACTACTATGGAGTGGTGAAGTCTGGAGGCCGAGCGTAGAGCCCGGAGGCTGATAACGATCATGAAGGATCAACCATGCATGATATAAAGTAGTAATAAGGCACATCATAGATAGTATATACGTACATGTATTAACTACACTACTATAAGCATTCGTCACACTGATACAATACATCATACCGATACAATAAACATGTCTACATTAAACACACCCACACTTGTACAAACACAACACTGGTTACATATCGAGAACACCGATACAAATACACCAATTACAAATATAGAGTCCCAGAAGTTACACCATTTATATGAATAAAATACAATCACCAATCAAAGCGGAGAAACTCAAAAAGAGGCGACAATACTCGCCTAAATCTTTAAATATGCCAAAAATCTCAGAATTCCAAACATGTGCGTGGCCCCTGGTAATATCCACCATTACCAAAGAGAGAGAGAGATCAAGAGAGAAAGAGTTAGAGAGAAAAAGAGAGAGCTAAACAGAGAAAGAAGAGAGAGTGAGAGCCAAAAGAGAAAGAAACTGAGAGAGAGAAAGAGGGGAGGAAAGGTGGGTGGCTGGCCATCCTTGGCCAGGGAGTGGTGGCTAACGGTGGCGACGGCCGCCGGTAGTAACATTAAAGAGAGAAAGTGAGAGAGGAGAGAGAAAGAGAAAAGAGAGAGAAGAGAAAAATAAGATGAAAGGAGAGAGGAAGAGAGAAAGAGAGGGAAAGAGATCAAAGAGGAGAGAGAAGGGCCTAGCCGGCGCGATGGCCGGCCAGGCGGTCAGCGGTGGCAATGGCCGTCACAGCCAGGATCTAAAGGAGAAAGAAGGGAAGGGAAAAGAGAGGAAACAAAGAAAGAAGAAGAAGAAAAAGAAAGAGAAGAAGAAAAAGAGTAAGAGGAGAGAAGACGGTCGGCGGTGGTGTTGGGAAGAGGCGGCGACGGTCCCACGGTGGCGGCGGCTGATCCAGAGAAGAGAGGGAGAGGGAGAAGAGAAATAAAGAGAAAGGAAAAGAAAGAAAAATAGAGAAGGAGAAGAGAGAAAGAGAGAAGAAAGAAAGCTCTGGGAAAAGGATCATTAGAGTAAGGGTCGATGACGAGGCGGTGGCGCAGCGTCGCTGGGGAGAAGAAAAGGAAAGTGGGAGAGAAGAATGAGAAGGGAGAAAAAGAAAAAGAAAAAGAAAAAAAGAAAGAGGAAGAAAAGAGAGTGATGGAGGGGGTTAATAGGGGCAAATGGCAGGTGGCCCACGTGGGTGGCGACAGAGTGATGGGGGAGAGAAGAAAAGAAAAGAAAGAAAAAGAAAAAGATTTGAAATAAATAATATTATTTTAATATCAAAAAATATTGACTATTCAAGAAAAATCCTTAAAAGTACCTAAAGGTAGAAAACATCATCCTAGGTACAATATGAATTTGTTTTCAAAAATAAAATCTTTTTTCTAAATTAAAAATTTTGAGATCAACCAGTGATACCGTCGACATCAAATCTGGCCGAGTTTCGATAAATTCAAAAAAAATCTCCAAAATACATTAAAGTAGAAAAATATGATTTTAAGAAATAATATGAAAATAGATAGTAGAAACTCAGCTATGTTCATAAATTAAAATCTTAGAATTGACTAGCAATACCGGTCGACACTGATATTGAAGATTTTGCAATTTAAATCGGAAAAATATCAGAAAATCATGAAAAATCTAAAATATTGAAAAATAATATTTGAAATGAAATCAATCAAATCTGGCTATAAAAAGACCAAATCGAGCAATACACTGGATCGGGTCCTCAGTTTAACCTACGACTGACTCCAAGTCCACGAATCCGGATCCCATGCAAAAAATCGCATAAATAATCATAAAATAAAAACAAATATGGGAAGTAAATCAAAAAATATGATCAAAAAAATTTGAATATGTATCTAAGTACGTATTCTGGGAACGGGGTGTTACAAGATCACTCGGAGCCACAAAAGTATGATATACATGTATGGATAGTACAAAAGATGCTTACGAGCTGTCAGGAAAATCCCGGAAGCCTGTCAAGGAAAGGCTAGAAGGGTGGAGGTACTGTACATTCGCTTGCTCCAAAAGAAAAGCCTGGTCCTCAGCGGAGGGGTCCACTTCAGTCAATCTCCGGGACCTGGACATACAGGTCTATGGGAGTCAGAAAGCAACCCAATAAGTGCGTAAAAAGCCAAGTAGTGTGAACAGGCAAGCACATGTGTGCACAGGCATGGGCATAAGTCACACACGCATACATAAAACACAATAACAACATAGTATGAAATCTGAATAAAATCTGATAAATGCAATTCGATTATTATATTATTATTACTCGTTGACCCGTATGTCTAGGTATGTGTCCTGGCGTCCCAATACACATACATCCACATATGATTAATTGAGGTTGGTTATTGAACACTGATAAGGAAATCAATGAACTATGTTTATAATGGGCCATATACATACCGAAACAACAGACTAGGATATTCTGGTTTTGAGCCAGAATATGCTATGAGGCATAATGGTGGGTCTTATTTATATACCCTTACGGGAAGTGTATATATAGTAAGGGAGCCAGCGCACAAAAAATGTATGTTTTAAAATCAAGATTTAAAGGTGTGTGCTTTGACTTTCTCAATACTTCCGTTATAGCATAGAGGCTAAAACGAGTCGAATTCACAAGGACGGGAGGCGATAGAAGCTTTACCGGTTAATTCACGTATGTGTTAAAAGTTCTTCAATGTTCGAAAGAATGAAAAGAAAAGAAAATAAAGAATGAAAAGAGAAGTATGGTGAAACACAAAGAAGTGAGAAACATAAAAAAAGAATATATTTGTGATTTTGTTAGTATATCTAAAATAAATGAAAAAGAGAGAAAATCCATGGCTACTAACTACTAATGACTCCACCAACATGCTAACCTCTTACTGATAGTTGCCTCGCATGTATCATTGGCCATCACTATGTTGGCCCAAAGGCCATTAGCCTTAAGTTTTGATGATTACAAACCATATGTAGTTAGGTATTAACAAAGTTATTTAAATAAAGTTTTATGTAAAAACATGGGTGATTGACGGCTCCTACACAAGACTCACATTGGAAGCCGCGAGGATTTGGATCCCAGAGTCGAGCACACTAGAAGCGCTCAAGGATCAATCATACAACTTGAGAAGACTATACAAGATTTGTATCTTTGCATTTTTCTTTTTAGTTAGGATTTATAGTCTATTTGTCAAAACCGAGATGATAGAGGTTGATAACATTGGGATTGCCACACACACACATTTGATATTGCTTCATACTTTCAAACGAAATTTTATTACAAAATTTCTTATCAAGTTTTAGAAAAACGAAGTTTGGAAAATTCATTTTTGGAAAAACAAGTTTTTGGAAAAACGGTTTTTAAGTTTAGAAAAAGAATTTTTATCAAAATATAGTTCAAATTGTTTTTGTGTTGATCTATGATCACACTATAATCTTTCTTTGCCATAAAACTCTATTTTGTATCTACCTGTCTAAAGAAATTTTATCGGAAAAATTAGACTTCAAAAAGTTTTCAAAAACCTGACTTTTGGCCTAGTCCGGTCGACCGAACGGTCGATCGCTGGCAGAGCAGAACTGCTCTATCGGTCGATCGGGCGATCGACCGATATGCACCAATGTGCATTGTGTACATCGGTTGACCGTCCCAGTCAACCGGCAGAAAGAGCAGAGCTCTCTGTTTGTTCCGGTCGACCGACAGAGAGTGGTCACTCTCTGTTTGGGACTTCGATCGATCGGCCCGGTCGACCGCTTTCGCAACGGTCGGAAGACCGTTGGCGGTCGATCGGCCTGGTCGATTGACAGCAGTCAGAGTCTGCTGACAGATTCCAACGGCAATTTTTTAGTTTGTCTTTTGTTAGGGCTTCTCCTAACGAATATTTTGGCTTGTTAAACCCTGTTTTCTTCCCCTATAAATGGTGGGAGTGTTTTACAACTTAAATACAACATTTACAAGATAAAAATGAAAATTTCTCAAAGTTTAGCCTTTTAGCGAAAAGAATTTCTTGAGCCAAATTTTCAATCCTTTGTGTTTTAGCTTGAAGCCTTCTCTTCTACTTCTCTACTTGTTTTAGCACCACACAATCCCTAAAGTTTCATCTCCTCATCTTGGTTATAGGATTGTGCAAATGAGCTTTGTTTGTGGTAAGTGTTGATCACTGTTTCTTCATATTAAGAAGTTGTAGGCTTGCGGCCTCAGGCGAGCTAGTGAGCTCTAAGTCGGTGTTGCGGCACCGTGAGAGAGGACAAGTGTGTTCGAAGAGTTCTAGTGAGAACTTGTATTGACGATCCGGTGGGATCAAGCATAGTGGAAATCCTTCGTCGTGTTGAAGGCGGGGACGTAGAGCAGTGGCTCGAACCTCGAAACATATTCTCGTGTTTACGATTGTCCACTTATCTCTAAATTCTCTCCCCCCTTTACTTGCACTATTATTTAATTACTTCCTTGCAAGTTTTAATATTGTTGTTGTTTATTGTTAATTAGATTTTAATCCGCATTTTTGCCACTTAGTATAGCCATCACCTATTCACCCCCCTCTAGGTGATTTCAATTGGTATCAGAGCCTAACCCTAACATTTGGTTTAACCACCTTAGGGAGATCCTCATTATTGGCTATATCTATTTGTTCCATTTATTATTTGTAGTGCTTTATACTTATATTCATGGCATCTGTTGATTTTTATAGCATCAGGTCCCCACCCAAATTTGATGGTTTGAACTTCCCCATTTGGAAGGTCAAAATGAACCTATTCCTAAAATCCCTGGGAGTTAGAGTTGCCAAATCCATCACCAAAAATTTATTGAACCTCTCACTGATGAGAGAACATGGTCTGAAGAAACCTCTAAGGACTATGAGGCCAATGCTAGAGCCCAATATGCATTCACTCAAGCATTAAATGAGGATGATCTTTCCCGCATCATAAATTATAAATTTGCTTATGAAGTTTGGAATGTGCTTATTGTTACTCATGAGGGTGTAAGTCACCTAGGGGGGGGGAATAGGTGATGAGCTAATCTAATGGTCAATAATGCGGAATTAAAACTTATTAAACTAAACACTACGTATAACACAAGAGTGTAGCCGAATTCCCCATGAAGAGCTCTTGACTAACTCCTCAAGATTCCTCTAAATAAAAGTTGAGGTGCCGCGTTGGCTCTCTTGGTTGAATACAAGTGTTAGCAAACAATCCCCAAGCATATAACAATTAAGCATAAATATATATATATATATATATATATATATATATATATATATATTATATATATATTATATATATATATATATCAAACATATGAAGATAAAGACAATATAAGCATGCAAGAGATAAACAAGAGTAAGAGATAGAGAGTGAGCAATCGCAAACACGGGAGATTTGTTTCGAGGTTCGAGCACACTTGCTCTACGTCCCCGCCTTCAACACTATGAAGGATTTCCACTAAAATCGATCCCACCAGATCACTCGGTGCCGCAATACCTACAAGGCGAGTTCACACTTGAACTCCTTGGATTCTCTAGTCCCGTACACATTGCAAGCCCACTAGCTCGCCAAGGCCGCACCTCAAACACCGAGTTCACACACGAACTCGAAAACACCACGAACCCGCAAGTCCGCCTCCTCAAAGTACAAAGATGAAGTCTTTGGTGATCACAACACTTTGATCACCTAAAAACAATCTCACAATAACACTCCTATAGGATGAATATATCAATGGATAGCTCAAGTGTTTGTGAGAAAAACAAGGATGGAAATGGTGGAGGAAAACTTAAGAAATCACTTTTAAAAACACTCTTGATAAACACTCTTTTGATTTGGAAATGTAGCTCTAAAACATGTGGATATAACCACTGAAATGGATATGTAAAACTAGCCCAAAACTCTTCTTAAAATCTTATGTGAAACAGTCCCAAAAGTCCCATTTTATAGGGCTAGGAAAAACTAGCCGTTGGGAGCCAGGTTGACCCGTCGGTCGACCACCCGGTCGATCAGCCAACGGCCAGATTTCTGACCGTTGTGCCAGCGGTCGACTGGCCGGTCAACCTGGCTTGGATACAGAGAGCAGACTTTCTATCCGGTTGACCGCCTGGTCGACCGGGCCTTTCCAGAGAGCAGAAGCTCTCTGCGGTCGACCGGGTCGGTCGACCGGCCCTCCAGCCAAACTGGCGTGCACGTTCTGTGCACATCGGTCGACCGACTCCTAGCTCGGTCGACCGGTCCGTCGACCGGCAGAAGCCAGGTCAGGTCAGTTTTGGGATTGAAAAACTTGGTTTTTATTTCTTAAATAAATCCCATAAATTCACGAAAAATCTAAAAAAAATAGTTTCAATATTATACTTTGATAAACAAACATGTTTGAGTAAAATCAAGACATGTTACAAACAATTTGAACTATTTTTGTAACTTAAAAATTTTGGCTAAAAGTAAAAACTGTATTTTTCCAAAATTGGATTTTCCAAAACTTCTCCAAATACAAAAACAAGATATTTTAAACACTTTGAAAGCATAGGGTGTGGATATGATCCACTACACATACATGATGAAATATTTATGTTTTTGACAATAAGCACTAAACATGGTTTTGGTTAAAGACATGTAAACTTTGAATACCAAAAACCAAACCGGTATTTTTTCAAAATGAAAAACTCTTTTGTATTTTTTCAAAAAAGAAATTCTTTTATAAAAACACATATAAATCAAGAGTGTGTGTGTGTGTGTAAGATATACTTCAGCAATCCACCAACTATTCTATCCTTTACATTTTATCTAAAAATAAAATCTTATAAAAACAAACCTAGACACAAGCCTTGATCTTGAAGGTCTTCACTTGAAGTCTTCTCATCTTCTTGACTTGGTCCAAACTTGATCCAAAGATCTAGACTCCTCTTGAGTACTTGATGTGGTCTTGATGCACAAGCTCTTGAATCAAACCGTGCTAGCTCCAAAACTTGTCTTTAAATCCTTTGTTGAAGCTACACACCTATTAAGATCTTGATCATAAATCTGAAAATAATTAAACACTAGATCATTAGTACCATAACTACATGAGTTGATCATCATCAAAACTAAAGTGATAGGCCTTTGGGCCAACAGAGGGGATGTCGCAAGTCAAGAGATCTAAAATTGACTTGCTCCGTTCTCAATATGAGAATTTCTATATGCTTGATAATGAAGGCATAGATGATATGCTCACTCGTTTCACCAAGATTACTAACGCCTTATCTTCTTTAGATGACAACATCAACAATGACCAAAAGATCCGGAAGGTCATTAGAGCTCTTCTCAAGTCTTGGGAAGTCAAGGCAACTACCCTCAAAGAGCTAAATGATAGGGAGGAGATGGACTTCTCCAGCTTCATCGGCAATCTCAAAACCCATGAGATGGAGATGAAGGTAAGAAAAGAAAGGGAGGCACCAAAGAAGAAAGCTCTTGCTTTCAAGGCGGCTCCATCCTCCTATGATGAAGAGGATTCATCGGAAGACTACGATGAAGACTTTATCATGCTCATAAGGAAGGTGGGTAAAATGTTCTATAAGAAAGGTTGACAAAGCAACTTTCGAAGAGGGAGACCACAAGGAAGATTTGAAAAGAAGAGAGAGGAACCGGGTCCATGTTTTCATTGCAAGAAGACGGGACACCTAATTGCCAATTGCACCTCTCTACAAGCTACTACATTCAAGAACGGGCAAAAGAAGAAAAAGGTGATGGTGGCCACGTGGGATGACTCGGAGTCGGAATCTGAAGAGGAGATAGACGCCGCTCACATGTGCTTTATGGCACATGGCGATGATGCTTCCAAGGTATGTCTAGAAAACTCTTTAGATGATGAAGACTTAACCATGGATGAACTTGTACATTTTTTTGAAGAATTACAAAGTAGGTATGAAATATCACTTGCTCAGAATAAAATTTTGAAAAAGGAGAATGATTCCCTAAAGCATAATTTGAGCTTGTTATAAAAGAGAAAAATGAATTATCAAATTCATTTGAGAAAATGAAAAAGGATTTTGAAAAATACAAAACCTCTTGTAAGGAAAAAGGCCTATTTCTACTTGCAATAAAAATGAATTTTTAGAGATCCAAAAATGTATTGATGTTTTGGATACAACTTTAAAGAAATGTTCTTTTGACATGACTAAATTTGCATCTATATTTCCTAAAAGGAAAATCCCAAGGGAAACATACTCATTATCATGCATCTAACACACACAAACATGCACACACGCACAAGCATGCATTTATGTATGGTAAAATTTATATATGTGCATATTATGGCCGCAAAGGCCATTTAGCTAAATTTTGTTATGCTAAGCTAAACTTGTCAAATATAAATGTTTGGGTTCGAGAAAACACTAACCCTATAGGACCCAAAAGATTTGGGTAGTAAAAGACACACCTAATTTAATTGATGCTGGTGCGTCATCCTCCTCTAAGACTTAGGGGGAGATGGTTCCTGGGTGGTGGATGCATCAAGGCTCAACGTATGCATCATCGCTTGCATCGCTATCAAAGAGGCACCCATTTTTGGAGATTACCCATGGTTTGGTAATTTCTCCACCTAATATTTCTTTTAATATATATAGGATTTGCTAGTTGCATCTTTATAATAACATGCCTACATGTGTAAACTTGCATATCCATATTTTTGTATGATGGATTATATTCAATTTGTTTAGATTTCTATCACTTGCCATGTTTTTGTTGTCCATAAATCAAGATTTTGTTAACTTAATGTTTTATATGAATATTGTCAAAATAAAAATTTATTTAACAAATTAAGCAAATAAATAGAGATGGCAGTTGCACGCCTCAACTCTTATTTAGAGGAATTTTGATGAGAAGTTCAGAACCCTTAACGGGGTATTCGGCTTCAACATCTTATGTTTATCGCTTAATTATTAAATAAAAATATATTGTTAATAAATATAAATGAAAATGAAAATAAAACCTCCTCCTACTGAGTTTTTCATGCCAAATAAGATTTTCAATATTATTCTTATATAATATATCCTTTATTTAAAAGAAATTTTTTTAAAAAAACTCAAAATTTTCAACACAGTTTTTTTACTGGTTTCAGCTTTACCGGTCGACCGGCCTGGTCGACCGATTTGGCTTGGCATAAGGCTCGGTCGACCGACCCAGTTGATCGATATAGCCTGGAACAAGGATTTTTTTTTTTTGCCCAAAACTGGTCGAGCGGCGGTCGACCGACTGAAACTGTGATTGCTCTCGATTTCCACCGATCGACCGGGCGGTCGACCGGGAATCGGGTAAACTGTTAATATACACGACTCTTTATAAAGCCCTAACCCCAAATTCTTTCCCCTCTTCATCTTCCATCGCCTCTAACACTCCTATTCCTCTATTCTCTCAATCCTAAACCCCTTCTACCTCTTTTTCCTCTCTCCCAACCTCAAATTTCTTCACAAAAAAATTGGGAAATCCGTTTTCAAGCTGCATATCTACTCTCATTTTTGGGATTTTCGTCTAATTTTCAAGGTATAATCTCTTTTTCTGCCAAATCTCTTATTTTTCTTGTTCTATTGTTTAGATCTTGCTATATTTCGTGTCTATCTTGCTAATCTATCATCATGTCTAAAAGAACCCGTTCTGAAAAGGGGAAACCCCCCAATCTTCATCTTCTCCTTTTGTGTCTCAAAATGCATCCTATAGGCATGTCATAATCTCCACTAAAAATGTGAATTCTGCTAGAACTGTGGTGCTTAGTGATTTTGAGCACCTTAATCTTGCATCTAGCTCCTTAGAAAATTATGCCACTATTAAAGAACCTGTCTATCTTGCTTTGCTGCAATATTTCTATTCAAATCTCACTTTTGAACATAATCACGTCAAATCCAGAGTCTTGGGCAAAGATATAGATATCTCACTTCAACAATTTGTACGTCACCTACACCTCTCCTGTGAGGTGGTAGACATTTATAACTTCAATCTGCATGATTTTGAGTATCCTGACGGTGAGTCTGCCCACACCGTCTCCACACTGCTTCATGATGATGATAACCCCAGTTTAGTTAGAAACGAGGAGGTGAAGTACTACACTCTCATCGCCCAGGTCCTGGCCAAAATCGTGTTCTATAACCTCCTGCCAAAATTAGGAGAATATAGTCAAGTTAGGGGTTCTGCTCCTCTGTCATCTATTGCCTTCTAAAAGGCATTAGAATCAATATACCTAAACTCATCATCAATTACATGACTTCTGATCATCTCCTTGTCCCAAACTGGCACTTGCACTTTGGGATGCTCATCACACGTCTTTTGAAGCAGCTAAATTTTGATCTTTCCTTTGAACGGTCGATTGAACCGTCAATAGACATCAACAGCACCCTCCTCAACAGGATGCGTCCTAGGGAGCGTCATCCAGCTCCTCAGTCGCAGTCTTTCTTTCCTGCTGTTCCTGGATCATCCTCTGACTCTTCTGCTCCCTTTGACCCCTATCTAGCCTTATCTACTCAATTCAGGAGCACCACCAGTAGATGTCAGCTGAGATGATCGCGCACCATCAGCAGATTTCCGCTGAGATGACCGAGCACCGCCAGCAGATTTCTGCTGAGATGACCGCACACTATCAGCGGATGGAGCAGCGTTTGGACAATGATCTCAGCCATATCTGTGACTCCATGCACTATATGCATGCCTGTCTCAGCGGCATTTATAACAGGTTTGATTGGCCGTCTCCTTTTCCTAGTGAACGTGCTCAGCCCCTTCCTACTTCCGGCCCTCCGTTTGCTGCCTGGGCTCCTGCTTCTTCTGCTCCTCCTACTTCTGCTCCGCCACCTACTTCCCCTGAGGACAAAGATTTCGGGAGACATTGACCCCTTTTGATGATGTCAAAAAGGGGAGAGATTTCTGGGAGTTATTTCTGGATTATGTTATTTTGGACATATGTTATGGACATGTGTTATGTGTTTGTGTTTTCTAGGTTATTTATTTACGCTGTATTTGGATATTAGTTTGTTTTCTGTATGCACATGTGGACATGTGTTATGTTTTTGGGTTTGAGGTTGGCATGAACCTCCTATCTTGTATGGACACCTTTTATTATTATGATATGGCAGTTATTTTTGTTATCTCCATGTGGTGTATATATATAAATGGTTGATTGTCTATTGCTTATTGTTCTATGTTTGTTCCAACCTTTTACCACTCACTTTGAAGGATGGAGGTATTTATGGATGGATGGAAGTAACCATATATGCATACATGTTTATATTTCTATATCTTTGATATACATAGATGGTTGGCGTATGTGCTTATTATCATATCATATATATGCTCTTGTTATGCATTTAGATCTTTATATCATATTCTCTTATATGCATATGTTAAGGGGGAGCTTCACTTGAAGTCTCCACCCAAAATATTTGCAATAACTCCCTATGTTTTGTCATCATCAAAAAGGGGGAGATTGTTGGCCCAAAGGCCATTAGCCCTAAGTTTTGATGATTACAAACCATATATTGTTAGGTATTAACAAAGTTGTTTAAATAAAGTTTCAGCTAAAAAACATAGGTTGATTGACGGCTCCTACACAAGACTCACATTTGGAAGCCGCGAGGATTTGGATCCCAGAGCCGAGCACACTAGAAGCGCTCAAGGATAAATCAAACAACTTGAGAAGATTATACAAGATTTGTATCTTTACATTTTTTTTTTTAGTTAGGATTTATAGTCTATTTGTCAAAACCGAGATGATAGAGGTTGATAACATTGGGATTGCCACACACACACATTTGATATTGCTTCATGCTTTCAAACAAAATTTTATTACAAAATTTCTTATCAAGTTTTAGAAAAACGAAGTTTGGAAAATTCGTTTTTAGAAAAACAAATTTTTGAAAAAATGATTTTTAGTTTAGAAAAAGAATTTTTATCAAAATATAGTTCAATTGTTTTGGTGTTGATCTATGATCATACTATGACCTTTCTTAGCCATAGAACCCTATTTTGTATCTACTCGTCTAAAGAAATTTTTATCGGAAAAATTTAGACTTCAAAAGTTTTTCAAAAACCTGACTTTTGGCCTAGTCCGGTCGACCAACGGTCGACCGCTGGCAGAGCAGAACTGCTCTGTCGGTCGACCGGGTGGTCGACCGACATGCACCAATGTGCATTGTGCACATCGGTCGACCGGCAGAAAGAGCAGAGCTCTCTGTTTGTTCCGATCGACCGGTCCAGTCGACCGACAGAGAGTGGTCACTCTCAATTTGGGACTTCGGTCGACCGGCACGGTTGACCGCTTTCCCAACGGTCGGAAATCCGACCGTTTGCGGTCGACTGGCCCGGTCGACCGACAGTAGTCAGAGTCTGCTGACAGATTCCAACGGCTATTTTTTAGTTTGTCTTTTGTTGGGGCTTCTCCCAACGAATATTTTGGCTTGTTTAACCCTATTTTCTTTCCCTATAAATAGTGGGAGTGTTTTACAACTCAAATACAACATTTACAAGGAAAAAATCAAAATTTCTCAAAGTTTAGCCTTTTAGCAAAAATTTTCTTGAGCCAAATTTTCAATCCTTTGTGTTTTAGCTTGAAGTCTTCTCTTCTACTTCTCTACTTGTTTTAGCACCACACAATCTCTAAATTTTCATCTCCTCATCTTGGTTATAGGATTGTGCAAGTGAGCTTTGTTTGTGGTCAAGTGTTGATTACCATCTCTTCATATTGAGAAGTTGTAGAGGTTGCGGCCTCAAGCGAGCTAGTGAGCTCCAAGTCGGTGTTGCGGCACCGTGAGAGAGGACAAGTGTGTCTAAAGAGTTCTAGTGAGAAATTTTATTGATGATCCGGTGGGATCAAGCATAGTGGAAATCCTTCATCGTGTTGAAGGCGGGGACGTAGAGCAGTGGCTCGAACCTCGAAACATATTCTCGTGTTTGCGACTGTTCACTTATCTCTAAACTCTCTCTCCCCTTTACTTGCACTATTATTTGTTTACTTCCTTGCAAGTTTTAATATTGTTGTTGTTTATTGTTAATTAGATTTTAATCCGCATTATTTGCCACTTAGTATAGCCATCACCTATTCACCCCCCTCTAGATGATTTCACATTAGTCCTTGGTTCAAGAGCGTTTTAAAGCATAACCCATATGTAACTCATCACATCCAAGCTCAACAAATAAGTTCAAGCTACACTTAAACCATCAAAACAAAATAAAAGTAAGCATGGAGTGAAGTAATGTTAGCTTGTTAGAGAGTTAGATGTTAGAGTGTTAGAATCCGTCATCATGAGCCATCAATGGCTTTTGCAAGAGCAAGGCCAAGTAGAGGCTATTAGATTCATGTGGATTATCAAATAAGAAGTTAGACTCATTAATTGTTAGTAGTTAGTTGCCATGAAAGAAAAGATTAGCTAAACATGTAAAAGGAGTTAGTGAAGAAAACAAAGATAAGTTAAGAGAGCACCTTTCATAGATTTTCACTTTCTCTCCTATTACAAGCACTCTTGCTTCGCAATAATGTACCACTCTCTCTCCTATTACAAGATCTACAAGAAATAGAAAGTACAAATGAGGAAGAAGAAGAACTAACCTAAACTAAACTAAACTATAATAAGAAGTGAAAACTGCCCTAAAACTATACTACTTTCTGGATATCTCCAACTGAAGAACCCAGTGGGTTAATTATAGGCACAAGGGGAAGGGAGTTAGGGGGCAAACCCTGGCCCAATGTACGAGCTCTTCTAGGGCCGCGTTGTCACGCCCCGCTTCCCAAAATACGCGGAAACGGAGTCGCGACGAGAGTCGGCGACGTATATACGCAAGGAAAATACCTCACGTATATACGCTAAGCCTAAATTAACCTGAACAAGCTATAAATCAGAACTATAATAATCATCGATCACTGCAATAATACATATAAGACTACACAGGATCTGAAATGAATGAGGAATAGAATAACAGGCTAAATGTGATGTACAAGAATCAAGGAATAATAGCAGGAAAAAGAAAATGCAAGAGTACCAGAATCAAAGGGAGAGTGGATCCAGCTCCTCGCAAAGCGTACAGTCTCAACGAACACCTGCACAATAGAAACAATCGTCCAATATCTGGACGTGCAAAACCAGGGTCGTCAGAACGCGACCATGGTGAGTGTGTGTGTAAAGGGGAAAGAGCTCGTGCATGAGAAACAGTGCATACATAATAATAACAGATAACTGAAAGCACAAAATAATATGATAAACACCGAATAACAACATATATGTAGAACAAGGCAGCTAACATAACTATAAATAACAACTGACGTTATGGTGTGTAACCTAGCATGTCACTAGTTGTTATACAATCTGGTCATGGTTATAGTTATATGTCTATCACAGCGATATAAATGTACAGTCAGGTGATATAGTCAGTCACAATACATTAACAGTTCATTATCATTTATTATGTCAGCGAACACCAATTGCCACTTGTAATAGACGCATCCCATACTACGCCTACTACACGTGTCAATCGGGTCCTAAGTTATTGAAATTAGTGGAAGAGACTTTGTCCATACTTTAGGTGGGTCCCGTACATACCCGGGACCACGGCCTCAGTTTCCTGGCGCTGAACCAGGCCGTACCGCTAGGTACTCAGTAACAGTAACAGTAATCTTACTGTGAAAACAGTGGAACAGTAACAGTACAGATAGGATGTCAGTCATCCCCCAGGAACCCTGCAGTGGAACCCTCAGTCGGCTGCGCAACCTGTATCCTAGGTCCACCCAAAATACAGACGTTGTCTCCTCCATCAATTTCCCCAATCCCGGTGTAAGTTGTTCAATTACTTATTATTTATTTCAGTTAAGTCAGTCAATATCAATGTCACCTAGAATACTGAGACATGCAGTGACCGTAACAGTAACAGTACAGTAACAGTAATTGTATACAGGATGAACAGTAATAGGAACGGTGAACAGTAACAGTAATCGTGTATACAATGAATAAAGCTGTACCAATCGTTACAGTTTAACGATACTTCCCCAGTAATTTTCAGTAACATGAACAGTATGTTTATCAGGCAGGTGTCTTATCTAATTTGTCAAGTTACCTAAGTGGTATCATGATATTTATTCAGAATCACAATATAATCTTTTTGCGTTTATCCATTATGTATTTAATAAGCGAACATGAATAATAATTGACTTGTATGAACGATAATTAAACATGAACACTGTTTAAACATAACAACGTATATTGAAACTAGTTAGAAGCACTCACGTAAAATAATATCGTAATACTCAATAAGAAAACAAAGAACACTCACCTGAGATCGTCACGGCTCCGAATATAGATGTGGCAAATCAACTCATTAATCTACATTCAATTTAAATAATAATTATAAGAAATATTTTAATTTTGAGCCATTGTAAGAGATATGACTAAAAAATAATTTTACAGAGTCACATTTCAGTTTCTGATTTTATAGAAATTTTTCTGGAATTTTTCTGATTTTTTCTAGATTTTTTCTGAATTAATTTAAGTCTAAAATCAATTAATAATCATAACGGGTCTGTTTTTGTATTTGGGTTGGGTTAAAAATGAATTAGAACCCAAATCTGTGGGCTCACTGCAAATCTGGGCTTCTGAAATTGGGCTTTGAATTAATTTTCTATGTATTTCTTTTCCTTTCCTTTTTGTTTTATGGGTTCTGGCCTGGCCCAATTAACCAGGCCCAGTTCTTTTTCTTTTCAATTCTTTCTTTTCTTTTATTTCTTTTGGGCTGGCCAATAACGGCCCAGCTCCCTCTCTCTCTTTTTTTTTTTTATTACTTTCTTTTTTTTTCTGGGCCTGGGCCAGTTAGAGGCCCGGATTCTTCTTTTCTTTTCTTTTTTTTTTTTTTTGTTTGGTTCTTGGGCTTGGGCCAGAGGCAGCCCACCCCTCTTTTTCTTTTCTTTTATTTCACTGGGCCTGGGCCATTTGCGGCCCAGTTCCTTTTTTTTTTCTTTTTTTCCTCTTAACTGGGCCTGGGCTTTACCAGGCCCTTTCTTTCTTTCTTTTTTTTTTTCTTTTTTTTTTTTTCTTTTAGTTGGAGGCTGCTGCTCTCGGCTTCGGCCGAGAGCAGCACAAATTAAATTTTTTTCTTTTTTTTAATTTTTATTTTCCTTATATATATATATATATATATATATATATATCTATGTGTGTATATCTTCTAAAATTTCTATTAATGTATTATTATATTACCCAATTTATTTTATTTATTTTAATGGATAAATCTTTTAGTTTCATAAAGAAGGAATTTTAAATCATGATACGTTATAAATTCTAATTCATATCAATTGGTTTAGATCTAGGGGAGATCTAGGTTTTTTTGCAACAAAAAGGGAATCTTAAGCATGCTTGCTAATTAAATATTTGAATTAATAAAAAATCAAATTTTTTTATACTTACTTGTTTCCTTGCTTTCTCCTTAATCTTGTATCCCGAAATCCTTCTTCGCAGTTTGAGGAAAATATGAGGATAAGGAAAGTTATACTAGAGTTTCTTTTGATGTAGGAGAAAAAGGAAATGTTTAGGTTTTATAAGGCTATAAGAGGTTTTTTTTTTTTGAACCTGGACTCTAATTAGGCTAGATTAGCAATTAGATAAGAATGGAAAGTGGTAAGAAAAATCTCAAAGAGATTCTTCTTGAACCTGGACTCTAATTAGGTTAGATTAGCAATTAGATAAGAATGGAAAGTTGTAGAAAAAAATCTCAAAGAGATTTGATTTAGAATTTGAAATTATAGATTGTCTAGCTCATTAGATTCAAATTTAATTTCGAGTGCTCTTAGATTACACGCCAATGTGGCACAATGGTTAACTCTCTTCTCTCCCTTGTTGGGGACCTAAGTTCAATCCCCAGTGCTAGCATATATATATTATTATTATTATTATTATTTTTCATTTTATTTATTTATTTATTTTTATTTTACTTTATTTTTGGATATGAGTTAAAAGGGTTATGGTTTATTAGATAATTGGATCATGGGTAGATGGGTTAGAAAAGAAGATCAATTGAGAATAATGGCAACAATAACATAATAATAATAATAATGCTCATCATAATGTATAAAATATAATACATATATATACTTGTATAATTGCAATTCAAAAACATATGCACTTAATATGTATGCACATATATTTATACACCTGTATAAAATACATTAATTAATAATAATAACTAATTCTACATAAAATTAATAAGAGTAGAAATACAGTATTATTAGTTAGGGGATATTACACTCTACCCACCTTATTAAAAATTTCGTCCTCGAAATTTAAATAAAAGTAGGGAATGATAAAAGAGTCAAAATACAGAGGAAAACAATTAAGCTTCCATGTCGCCTCGCTGGGACACCACGATTCCGCTGCGCGCTCTGATCTCTGCTATCAGTTCAACTTCAAGCGATCAACTCAGGGGATAAAAGCAGAGAAAATAGAAACGGAAGAAACGATAAGAATCAAGATAGGACCAAGATTACTTTAAAAGAAGAGATGCAATCAGAGAGGTCGAAAGATCAAAGAGATAGATTTTCAAAGGGAGGACAGTCAATTCCAAATGAACTGAATATCATAATGGATAGTATATGTATATTGCAGTGTAATTATAGCTCGTTTCAAGTTACAGGTAAGAATCAGGTCCGTTTTATGTCGAAACCTGGCTCTGATACCAAGGAAACCCTGTCACGCCCCGCTTCCCAAAATACGCGGAAACGGAGTCGCGACGAGAGTCGGCGACGTATATACGCAAGGAAAATACCTCACGTATATACGCTAAGCCTAAATTAACCTGAACAAGCTATAAATCAGAACTATAATAATCATCGATCACTGCAATAATACATATAAGACTACACAGGATCTGAAATGAATGAGGAATAGAATAACAGGCTAAATGTGATGTACAAGAATCAAGGAATAATAGCAGGAAAAAGAAAATGCAAGAGTACCAGAATCAAAGGGAGAGTGGATCCAGCTCCTCGCAAAGCGTACAGTCTCAACGAACACCTGCACAATAGAAACAATCGTCCAATATCTGGACGTGCAAATCCAGGGTCGTCTGAACGCGACCATGGTGAGTGTGTGTGTAAAGGGGAAAGAGCTCGTGCATGAGAAACAGTGCATACATAATAATAACAGATAACTGAAAGCACAAAATAATATGATAAACACCGAATAACAACATATATGTAGAACAAGGCAGCTAACATAACTGTAAATAACAACTGACGTTATGGTGTGTAACCTAGCATGTCACTAGTTGTTATACAATCCGGTCATGGTTATAGTTATATGTCTATCACAGCGATATAAATGTACAGTCAGGTGATATAGTCAGTCACAATACATTAACAGTTCATTATCATTTATTATGTCAGCGAACACCAATTGCCACTTGTAATAGACGCATCCCATACTACGCCTACTACACGTGTCAATCAGGGTCCTAAGTTATTGAAATTAGTGGAAGAGACTTTGTCCATACTTTAGGTGGGTCCCGTACATACCCGGAACAACGGCCTCAGTTTCCTGGCGCTGAACCAGGCCGTACCGCTAGGTACTCAGTAACAGTAACAGTAATCTCACTGTGAAAACAGTGGAACAGTAACAGTACAGATGGGATGTCAGTCATCCCCCAGGAACCCTGCAGTGGAACCCTCAGTCGGCTGCGCAACCTGTATCCTAGGTCCACCCAAATACAGACGCTGTCTCCTCCATCAATTTCCCCAATCCCGGTGTAAGTTGTTCAATTACTTATTATTTATTTCAGTTAAGTCAGTCAATATCAATGTCACCTAGAATACTGAGACATGCATTGACCGTAACAGTAACAGTACAGTAACAGTAATTGTATACACGATGAACAGTAATAGGAACAGTGAACAGTAACAGTAATCGTGTATACAATGAATAAAGCTGTATCGATCGTTACAGTTTAACGATACTTCCCCAGTAATTTTCAGTAACATGAACAGTATGTTTATCAGGCAGGTGTCTTATCTAATTTGTCAAGTTACCTAAGTGGTATCATGATATTTATTCAGAATCACAATATAATCTTTTTGCGTTTATCCATTATGTATTTAATAAGCGAACATGAATAATAATTGACTTGTATGAACGATAATTAAACATGAACACTGTTTAAACATAACAACGTATATTGAAACAAGTTAGAAGCACTCACGTAAAATAATATCGTAATACTCAATAAGAAAACAAAGAACACTCACCTGAGATCGTCACGGGTCCGAATATAGACGTGGCAAATCAACTCATTAATCTACATTCAATTTAAATAATAATTATAAGAAATATTTTAATTTTGAGCCATTGTAAGAGATATGACTAAAAAATAATTTTACAGAGTCACATTTCAGTTTCTGATTTTATAGAAATTTTTCTGGAATTTTTCTGATTTTTTTCTAGTTTTTTTCTGAATTAATTTAAGTTTAAAATCAATTAATAATCATAACGGGTCTGTTTTTGTATTTGGGTTGGGCTAAAAATGAATTAAAACCCAAATCTGTGGGCTCACTGCAAATCTGGGCTTCTGAAATTGGGCTTTGAATTAATTTTCTATGTATTTCTTTTCCTTTCCTTTTTGTTTTATGGGTTCTGGCCTGGCCCAATTAACCAGGCCCAGTTCTTTTTCTTTTTCAATTCTTTCTTTTCTTTTATTTCTTTTGGGCTGGGCCAATAACGGCCCAGCTCCCCTCTCTCTCTCTCTCTCTGTTTTTTTTATTACTTTCTTTTTTTTTCTGGGCCTGGGCCAGTTAGAGGCCCGGATTCTTCTTTTCTTTTCTTTTTTTTTTTTTGTTTGGTTCTTGTGGGCTTGGGCCAGAGGCAGCCCACCCCTCTTTTTCTTTTCTTTTATTTCACTGAGCCTGGGCCATTTGCGGCCCAGTTCCTTTTTTTTTTCTTTTTTTCCTCTTAACTGGGCCTGGGCTTTACCAGGCCCTTTCTTTCTTTCTTTTTTTTTTTCTTTGTCTTTTTTTTCTTTTTAGTTGGAGGCTGCTGCTCTCGGCTTCGGCCGAGAGCAGCACAAATTAAATTTTATTTTCTTTTTTTTAATTTTTATTTTCCTTATATATACATTTGTGTATATATATATATATATATATATATATATATGTGTGTGTGTGTGTGTGTGTGTGTGTGTATATCTTCTAAAATTTCTATTAATGTATTATTATATTACCCAATTTATTTTATTTATTTTAATGGATAAATCTTTTAGTTTCATAAAGAAGGAATTTTAAATCATGATACGTTATAAATTCTAATTCATATCAATTGGTTTAGATCTAGGGAGATCTAGGTTTTTTTGCAACAAAAAGGGAATCTTAAGCATGCTTGCTAATTAAATATTTGAATTAATAAAAAATCAAATTTTTTTTATACTTACTTGTTTCCTTACTTTCTCCTTAATCTTGTATCCCAAAATCCTTCTTTGCAGTTTGAGGAAAATATGAGATAAGGAAAGTTATACTAGAGTTTCTCTTGATGTAGGAGAGAAAGGAAATGTTTAGGTTTTATAAGGCTATAAGAGATTTTTTTTTTTTTGAACCTGGACTCTAATTAGGCTAGATTAGCAATTAGATAAGAATGGAAAGTGGTAGGAAAAATCTCAAAGAGATTCTTCTTGAACCTGGACTCTAATTAGGCTAGATTAGCAATTAGATAAGAATGGAAAGTTGTAGAAAAAAATCTCAAAGAGATTTGATTTAGAATTTGAAATTATAGATTGTCTAGCTCATTAGATTCAAATTTAATTTCGAGTGCTCTTAGATTACACGCCAATGTGGCACAATGGTTAACTCTCTTCTCTCCCTTGTTGGGGACCTAAGTTCAATCCCCAGTGCTAGCATATATATTATTATTATTATTATTTTTCATTTTATTTATTTATTTATTTTTATTTTACTTTATTTTTGGATATGAGTTAAAAGGGTTATGGTTTATTAGATAATTGGATCATGGGTAGATGGGTTAGAAAAGAAGATCAATTGAGAATAACGGCAACAATAACATAATAATAATAATAATGCTCATCATAATGTATAAAATATAATACATATATATACTTGTATAATTGCAATTCAAAAACATATGCACTTAATATGTATGCACATATATTTATACACATGTATAAATACATTAATCAATAATAATAACTAATTCTACATAAAATTAATAAGAGTAGAAATACAGTATTATTAGTTAGGGGATATTACACGCGTTTTCATGGATCTTCTACAGCCGCGCGCACGGCGCCTGGGTTTGCTCGCTGTCCCCTGTCAGATACAGTTCCCGATTTTTGGCTTTGGGCCCCTGGTTTTGACGAATCAGATCTCCAAAGTCATTGGCTAGATTATAGTCGTTTAATCACCCATTAAATGGTGATATAGGGTCTTCTTCTTTATTGCAAACCATGGACCTAGAAACATGCAAGAGAGATGTTATTAACAGAATTTAATATGAAATAAATGTGAAAATGTGGTATGAAATATACAGTTTTAGAGACTAATCACACCCCCACACTTATCTTTTGCTCGTCCTGAGAAAAATAAAAAAACTAAGAAAATTATTACACCACTTTCACAGGTGACGCGATTGCACTGAGCATGTGCAACAAGCCGTTAACCCTCTAGGTTTCCCTTGGAGGAGGAGTTTTGTCTCTGAGGGTTTTCAGCAGATTACACCCCACAAAATCTATAAAGAAACAAATCAAATAGTAGTATTTTGAAACACATTTTGAAATAGAGAAAAGTGTTGAAGTATTTTGCGAAAATATAAGTGATCTAAGGTCATAGGTTGACTAGAAATTATTCTTCTTTAAACTAAGTCGAAATACAAAATCTTGTTATAAATTAAATGTAAGAACTTAAAATTGAATTGATTCTTTGATCTTTCATAAACTCTTAAAAAAATATGCACTTTGTGAACTATGAAGATTTTTAGGATATCGACTCTAACTTTCATGCCATTGATTTGTGTATATATATTTTTATTTTTATTTTATAATTTTTTCTTCCCTTAGTTTTCTTAGGCTTTCTTAATTACCCGAATTGTGAGCCTTTAGCCGTGACTCCGAAACCAGATGATCTTAGGGCACCAGATAAGAAAACATCCCTCGGATTTAAGTACTCAAGTAAACAATGCCACAAAACTAAAGGGAATTATTTTGATTTTGTCCATCTTTTTAGGCGTGAATAATTATGCTTCCTGAGACATAGTTACCTAGCTTCAATAAGTGATTTTTATTATCATCATATTTTTTTTATAATTTTTTATGACATTATCAGTCTTTATTTCAATCCCAAAAATTGTGTAAGTGTGAAGTGCATAAATTTAAGGCAAAAAATTTAAGATCAAATTATCTTTCCAATCTTACTTTCTTATCCTAAAATTTAAACAAGATCTATTATTTTGACTTGGTTTAAAAATTCATAATTTTAGGCCTTCCTAATTCTTAAGATAATATTAATTTTCTTAAAATAAATCAAACCTATTTATCCTGTTTCAAAAAGTTTTGTAAAAAGAAAAGAAAAGAGTTTTTATAAAAAGAAAATTTATAAAGTTTCTAAAAAGATGTGTAAAAGAAAGAAATATAAAACTAACTATGTTAGTAAACCCTCCCCCCCACTTATCTTATGCATTGTTCTTAATACATCGTGAATGTGTATATACAGGAAACAAATGGAGAGGAAAGAAAAATTATCTCATGGTGGTGGCTCCAGTGGTGGTCTGACTGGGCCAAGCGTTGCTGTCCACTTAAGATATCGTGGATCGTGCAAAAACCCACCAGTGACCTCTCTAATGCCACCTAGTAAGAGAATGATTGACTGAACGGTCTTATTTAAAAACTTATCCCCATCTAATTTTCAATTTTTAAAAATAATTACTGAGTCATTTTCTTCAACATTCTTGTCCAACAATGAAGTGTGATTTTGGGAGATGATGGATTTGGACTCAAATGGATCAGGAAAAAAACTGATACCAACTCAGGAATTTGACTCAGATCAAGTCAAGAGTCAACAATGAGAGTCAAAATTGGTTCAAAAATAGGGTCAAAATCAAAGAATTGATGTCCACACACTTTTTTCATTAATGAAGTGTGATCATAAGATATTGGTGATTCAATTTCACGGTGTACGGGTACAGGATTCAATGTTGACTCCGGAATAGAGAAAAAAATCTGATAAAAATACCGGAGTCATTATTGAATCAAAAAGTGAAATGAAATTACTAACATGAGGTTCGGGATCACTTTCAAGCTCAAGTTCAATTTCGAAAAAAGGATAACTTGCCAAAATGTCAAGGTGATTTTCAAAATTTTGGGCAAGTTCAAATGGATGTAATGAAATTGAATCTTGATATTTGTCCACAGAAGGAACGTGAATGGGTGAAATGATCGATTCAAGTTCAGGAATTATGGGAATCAAAACTGGCTTAAGAACGTTACTTAGTTTAGACACTACGGAGTCGATATTGATTCAAGGATTGGACTGGAATCGCTAAATTAAAACGCCGGTTAACATTCATCTTCAAATTCAATTTCAAAAAATGGATAACTTACCAGATTATATAGAGGTTGATGCTGGTTAACTTTAAGTTGATATGATGAAATTGAAGCTGGACTTGCAAAATGACATGATTCGTGAGTCATATGAACATTTGGTGGACATGGTAAGTCAATCGTATTTTGCATTATGCGCTCGGTCTCTTGCACGAGTTTCATAGTTTTTTCCCACAATGATTTTCCTTTGAGTCGCTCTGAAAAAGAACTACATGAATTTTGGAAATTTGGTGGACATGATAACGCTACCATTTTTTCAAATTATTTTTGGGCCTCTATCACTTCTTCCAAACTCCATTCCAATAATGATTTTTCTTCAATTTGTGATTCAGGAAAAGTAGTGCATGAATCAAAATCGGGGAGTGAATATTATAAAAATTGTGGACAAGATAGCTAAAAATTGGACTCAGGGTAGGTGAATCCCCATGAACTCTGTGAAGAGTTAAAGTTATTTAAAAAATTATAGTCATATGATTGGGCTATGGGTCATATTGAGTCGGTAATCCCAACTCGGCATATATGGTTAGCTCATGTTGTACATAGTCGGGTTGGATCCGAGTCAAATGAGGTTGGGGTGAAATATGGATTCATGTTATGATTGAAAAAATTATTGTTGTTAAAATCCATTTTACAATTTACAAAAAAGAAAACAAACAAACAAACAAAGAAAAAAAGAAAACAAGCCTATGCTAGGGTTGACTCAGACCTAGACGACTCTTAACTGGTTAGACTGTCCATAGGGGGTACATTATCGGAATCTGACCACGAGTTAATCGGCCAGGTAGGGGTAAGATCAGTGGGAGGTATCTGTACCGGAGCAGTAGGCCTAATTACGCTAAACACTGTTCTTCGAGGTTTCACCTCTCAATCCCCAACCTTAGACACTGATTTGACAAGAGTCAACTTCAACAACTTTCCCTTTAGGTTAATCTCTTAAATGAGTCTGAGATGTCCCTTGGGGCCAACGTCTAGCAATTTTTATTTAGGCTTAGGTTGTGTTAGTGGGGAGGTGTTTTTTGGGCGAAGGAAGGGTAATGACTTCCCCACCTTATGTTGTAATGGGTTTTACCTAAGTTAAATTCGTGCAAATGTGCAATATAGATAAGAATGAACACACAAGAGAGTAAATCACCCACGTGTTTGTCCTAATGATCGGTCACATATACTGCATATATATTGTCACATTACCATGTTTTTTATCTAATAAATCCTATTAATAAGTCTTATTTTTCTTTGTTAAATATAGGCTCATTGCTAAAAGAAAGGGAAGAGAAACGAGCCCAAAAGCCCATCAAAATTCTGATTTAATTCAGAATTAAATCAAAATTAGAAATCAGGGCAGATTACGGCAGATCAAAGAGGATAAAACCAGTTGAACATCAGTTAAAATGGATCTTTACACATCAATCAGTTAAAGCCAACAACCAAAGGCCATTTTGACAAACGTAGGAGCTGAAATGAGAAAATCAGCAGAAGATATGGGAGAATCACCAAACCAGGAACCTCCCCCATTCGGGTGTGGCCACCTGGCCAAACCAGGGCCGTGAAAACATGGACCTAGCCGCATTTTCGCAGCCGTGTTAAGGCTTTTGGGGAGCATTTGCTCCCCCAATCTTCCTACCCCCTCTACCGTCAGATTTTTCCCTATAAATACCATTTTTGACAGAGAAGAAGGGGGCAAGGACTAGGATTAAATTTCTTATTTATTTTTAGGATTTTAGGAGCATTGTTAGATAGCTTGGAGAAGTTGTATCTCCACTTTATTTTTTCAGTTTAGACCAGCAAATAGAAAAGAGTGAAATTGAATGTGTAATTCGTCTTTGAAGTGACAATCAGAGGAGCTTCTACTCGCTTATTCAACTCAACTCGAATTCGGTATGTTTATGTTTGATTTTCATTCTCTTGTTTGTTTTCAGTTCATCATAAGTAGCTAAATTATTTTCTGGGCTCATTAATTAATCTCTTTTATCACCTCTCTCTTGATTAATTTTCAAGAAAGCAATACTTTTTGAATCAGAAAAATACCTTAGTTAAACTTTGTTCTTGAAAGCTCATGAGGATGTCTTTATTTTAAACTTGGACTTTCAAAGCACAAATCTTTTAAATTATTTTTATTCCATACTTGCTTCTTCGCGCTTGATGGTTTAACATTCTCTTTTTAATGATTTGTAAAGAAAGGGCTTAATATTTAAATGAAACCATCTTATTTGTTTTACTTAGACATTAAAAGAAATTAAAGGTTTTTTTTCTGATAAAAGTGATACATCCAAATGTTCTTGAGATAAGTACATAGTTTAGTAGAAAATTAGTGAGCCCAGATCTTCTTCTTATATTAAAAACAACAAATCACTTTTCAAAGATTTTTAAATCACCTTTTCTAAAGCCCTCTTCAAATTTGTAATTTTTCTTTTAATCATTTCTCTTCTCTCCATTCCCTTTTCAACTTAAAAGAAAGACACCAACTTCATTATTTGTCACTTAACAAAAACACCGAAAAGCTTCTATCACATTCCTTCTCGTGGACACGGCCCGTTAGCCCAAAAACTACACGGTAATTCTTATCTCTTTGATTTTGTAATCAATTTTTGGCACCATTATCGGGGAGGGAACGTGTATTTGTGATTAGTCACATATATTGCATTTACATTTCACCTTACCATACTTTTTAACTAATAAATCCTATTAATAAGTCTTCTTTTTCTTTGTTAAATGTAGGCCCAAGTGCTAAAAGAAAGAAAAGAGAAACAAGCTAAAAAGCCCACCAAATTCTAATTTAATTCAGAATAAATTTGAAATCAAGGAATCAGGGCAAAATCTTATCATATCAAGAGGTTGAGAAGAATCCTCCCTGAATCAAGCGGTTGAAGCCAAAATAATCAAAGGCTGTTTCGTCACATTTTGGAGCAGAAACAAGAAAATCAGAAGAAGATACAGGAAATTCACCAAACCAGGGGAGCCAGCCAACTGGGTATGGCCACCTGGCCACACCAGGGCCACATTTTCGCGGCCTTGTTACATCAGTTGGGGGAGCATTTGCTACCCCAATCTTCTCGGGATGCTCCCCTTTTGGTTTTTCCCTATAAATACCAGTTTCAACAGAGCAAAAAGGTCCGAAGACTAGGATTAGAATTTGTGTTTATTTTCTTAGGATTTAGGCTCTTTGTTAGATAGTGTAAAAGTTGTAATCTTGTTTTTCAATTTGTAGTTCAGTACACATACTTGTGAGAGAGAGGAATTGAGTGCTTGTACTTGAAGATTGAAGTGACATCAATACAAGAATCGAGCTGCTTTTTCTTCCATTCGTATTACGGTATGTCTTGCATTATTTATTTGCTTTCTTCTTTGTTTTTCATGAGTAACTAAAACAGTTTTCTGGGCTCACTATTGTAACTCTCTCTAGTTCTTCTTCTCTTCTGGTTTTAAAGAAATTACCCAATGAATCATTTGCATGCCTTACTTAAAGCCTTTCTTCTTGAAAATGTTCTTGAAGGCATATGAGGATGGGTTTGGACTGTTAAACTCTTACTTCTTTCATGAACGTTTCTTGAACTGTTTTTACTTCATTCTTGCTTCTTCGCGCTTGATGATTTAACATTCGATTCTAAACGATTTTTTAAAGAAAAGAGTGAGCTCTTCCAACCATCTTATGTGCTTTATTTCAAATTTTCTAAAAATCAACTTTAAGTTTTGCCTATGATCAATTTGAGGCACTTAGGATTTCAATAGAAGAATGAACGATTGAGTAGTGAGATAGTGAGCCCAGATTTGCTTCCTTATTATAATCAACAAAACAATTTTCGAGCTTTTTAAATCACCTTCTCTAAAGCCTTCTCTAAAGTTGCAATTTCTCTTTTAATCATCTCTTTCTTTCCATTCTCTTTTTCCATTAAAAAACGAACACAATTCTTTGTTTTTAAACGAATCACCGAAAAGCTTCCATCACATTCCTCCTCGTGAACACGACCCGTTAGCCACAAGCTACACGGTAAATTCTTAAACTCTTTGATTGTTCTTTCATTTTAGCAATCAATTTTTGGGGCCGTTGCCGGGGAGGGAACGGTGTTTTTGTTTTTTAACAAGTTTTGTGTGTTATTTCAGGGACTTGAAGATTCAGATCTAGCATTCAAGCTTTGCAAGAGAAGACTTGCAAATTCTGTGCCCCTACTCTCGAAAGTAGGATATAGAATTTCAAGAAATTGCGTTTCAAAAATTAAAAATTTCATTAGACTACTAAAACTCTTTTTTGGAGGACATATTGCTCGCAAAAAAAAATAAGTTTTTGCATGTTATATTCTTGCTATATCTGCTTTCCACTATCCCTGTTTTAAACCAACAGTAAAACACTTGTTGAAAAGTTAAAAAAATTTGATTAGACGTTTGCATTTTAGGCACGTGTCTTTTCAATTCATTTACTTTACTGTTGAAGAGTGTTGGAGCAAGGTACGTACACATTGCATTCGGAATAGGACTCATCTCTTGGTTGATTTATATCACTTTGAGTGAATCTTCTTTCTCTTGTACACTTGCACAAAATTGATTTTAAGGGCAACACCCAATAACAAGATAAGGTGGGGATTTAATCACCCTTCCTTGGCCCAAAAATCAGATTCCAAGTACTCACAAACCTAAGCCTAAGTAAAATCTGATAGACGTTGGCCTTAGAGACATCTCAAACTCACTAAGAGATTATCCTAAGGGGGAAGGTATTAGAAATTGACTCCTAGCAAATCAGTGTCTAGGAAGGGGATTGAGGGCCGAAAGTCCAAAGGTTGGTGGTTACTTAATTAAGGAACGTCTTTGATGGATAACCTCCCACCAATCTTGCCCGGACCTGGCTGATTTGCTTGTGGACAAAGTCTACATTGTACCTCCAGTGGACAATCAACCAGTTAGGAGTTGTCTAGATTAAGGTTACCTTAGACTAGGCTTAGTTGTTTTCTTTTCTTGATTATTGGTGAACTTGTTTGTGATTGTGTTTGTGTATGCAAGTGTGGTCAAGAGACCCTAATTCATCTAGGTTAACTAGAAACACATTACCACCCAAGTTCGAAACAAGACTAGATTCGGTTATAGATCGACCGACATCTTTGCAGGATAGGTTCTATCCCATTAGAACATCACTTCCATCCTGCATCCAACTTCCATCGGTTGGTGAACACAACTTTGAGCTTAAGCCACAGTTCATCAATACACTCCCTAAATTCTATGGCTTAGAGTCCGAAGATGCTTATTTCTTCATAAGAGAATTTGAAGAAGTATGCTTAATGATGAAAATCCCACACCTTACAGATGATGCTATTAGGTTGAGTTTGTCCCATTTGCCCTTAAGGACTTAGCCAAGAAATGGCTCTACAGCTTAGCGGCCGGCTCTATCACCTCTTGGGATGGTTTCATCAAGGTCTTCTTGAAGAAATTCAATCCAATCCACAAGACTGCTCTCGTTGGGAAAAACATCATGCAGTTCAAGTAAGAACCTAGTGAGCCGTTTTGGAGGTACTTTGAACGCTTCAAAGACCTTCTTGTCCAATGTCCTCATCATGGAATAGAGAAATTGCGACAATGCCAAATTCTTTATGACGGTTTAGACTACTCGACCAAGACCCTCTTAGAAAGCATGTGCCAAGGGGGATTCTTGCAGAAGGATGAGCATGAAGGATGGGATTTATATGAGAATCTAGGTAAAAAGACCATCCAATGGGAACCTACTAGTGAAAGCTCTAGAAATCCTAACTCTATCTCTTCAAAAGGAGGTCTCCATTCAATTGAATCATCCATAGCTAACGAGACTAAGTTAGCTAACCTAGCGAGACTAAGTTAGCTAACCTAGCGAGAAGACTGAAAGCTCTAGAAACTAAGGAACCAAGTCCAGTCAATCAAGTCAACCCAAACAAATTTTCAACTCCGGGTTGTACTTACTGTCAGGCCATGAATCATGTGTTTGAGGAGTGTCCTATATTTCAAGCTCACCAACACTTTCTTGAACCGATGAATGCGGCATTTTATAGGCCGAACAATGATTCTTACGCTCCAACGTACAATCCTGGCTGGAGAAATCACCCAAATTTCTCGTGGAGCTAACAAAATAATGACCACCCACGGTCAAACCATGCAAACCACTTCCATCATTCCAATAATTCTTCTAATCAGCAACCCAACTTTTCCAATCACCCTCACAATTCTCCCAACAATTTTTCAAATTATCAACAAAATTTTCCCAACCAAGCTCCACCATCTTCCTTCCAGAATCCTCAACTCGAAAAGAGAGTGACTGATTTTGAGAGAAATATGGAAAGGTACATGAAGAACTAAGATTCCCTCATGCAAACAATACAGAGGCTAGAGGGTCAAATGAGCCAGTTAGCCAACCCACAACATAAGAGGCAAAAGGATACCTTGCCCAGTCAACCAATTATGAATCCTAGTAATTCACAACAAGCTCATTTGGTTGAGGATCAATCACTGAATCAATGTAATACTGTTCATACATTGAGGTCGGGAAAGAAAGTTGATAACCAAGTGTCAACACCATCTAATCCTAGTCAGCACAATCACACTTCAGCATCCACCTCATCTAATCCCCTCCTCCTAAATTTGATGAATCTGAAAAAGGTAAGTCAACCAGTCATGTGCACCAGCCTATAGTACCATTTTCTAATAGGCTGAAAAACAACAAGCAAAATCCTCACATGGATAAGATAATTGAGATCTTTAATCAAGTGAAGATAAATGTGCCACTTCTTGATGCCATCCAACAAGTCTTATCTTATGCTAAGTTTCTTAAAGACATGTGCACCAAGAAGAGAAAGACTAGTGTTCCTAAAAAGGTCTTCTTAGCCACTAACATTAATGAGCTACTATCGGGTCCGATTCCTGTTAAGTATAAGGATCCAGGTAGTCCAACCATTGCCTGCACAATAGGACAAGCCGAGATTAGTCGTGCACTTCATGACTTAGGGGCAAGTATCAACTTGCTTCCATTCTCAGTTTATCAACAACTCGGGTTGGGCGATCTTAGTCCAACTTGAGTCACTATCCAACTAGCTAACCGTTCAGTGAAAGTTTCAAAAGGGGAGATTAATGATGTCCTTATCCGCGTTGGGGAGTTTATTTACCCTGTTGATTTCATGTTCTTGAGACGTAACCTGTGTCTAACTCCAATCATAGGGCTCAAACTCCTGTTATCCTAGGGCGACCATTCCTTGCTACTACCAATGCCATCATTAATTGTAGGAATGGATCCATGAGGTTAACTTTTGGGGACATGACTAGAGAAGTCAATGTCTTCAACCTAGAAAAACAACCTTGTAAGATAAGAGATCAAACATTTGAGGTAAACTTTGTTGAAAACAATTGTGATGAAGAGAGTGAAGATTTAGAAGATGAGTCGATGTTTCTTAATGAATTATTTAAAAATGAATGCGATTATCTTGATGAGAAGGCATATGTCAAAGATCCTAATGTTAGAGTACCCTTGAAAAAGGGAAAATTTTATTTGAATATCTTCACTTTTGATGAGACAACCAATAATATATTGCATGAGGATATAATTCAAGAACCTCCGATTGACATACTCTTTGAAAACCTCTTCGAAGAAGAACTTATGTGTTTGGATGAACCAACTAGGGATCTTTTGGTTAATTGCACATTTCTAGGGGAAAGTGTTAACCTAAGCTTTGAGGAGATATATGGAACTGAGTTAGAATTCCTAGGAATTCATGGTGAGGAAGTTCCAACTGAGAAGTGTGGTGGTGATAAATTTTTTGAATAATGATTATATCAATATAAGGAAGAAACACCTAAAGAAGGTGAGACTGGGGAGGAAGGAAGCTAAAATTACAAAACAAGTGGCCTCCTCACTGTGCCCTATAAAGAGGACCCATTGGAATGATGGGAAGAGAGCTAGAGGAATAAGACCGAAAAAGACCTAGGTGTGGGAGAAACTTGATATTGTACATATTCCTGTATAATATATGCACCACTTTTACATTTCATTTCATGCATGTATACATTTCTTTCATACATTGGGGACAATGCATGAGATAAGTGTGGGGGAGGGTTCTAACATGTAACATGATGACTACTATAACTTGAAAAAAAAGCTTTTTGAAAGGTTAGAACAAAATTTCGATATATCTTTTGTAAGAAATTAAGTCAATTTTAAGGAATAGGAAAATCAAAATTAGGAATTCTTATACTTGGTCAAAGTCAGATAACTTGTTTGATGTTTAGGGTTAAGAAGAAAATTTGTGAAATTAACTTAGTCTTGATATTTACCTTGATGAAATATGCACACTAAATACACTTACACACTTAGGGTTTAAAAACAGAGACTCTTATGCCTTATAAAAAAATATATATTATGAAAAAAAATTATATATATAAACAAATGTAATTATTGATTAGCTAGGTGCTTTGGCCTAAGCAAGCCTTGGTATTTATGCAAAAGATAATTAGATAAGTTTGAAAAAAATGTATATATAAATCTCTGATTAAGCAGGGTATTTATGCCTCATGAAGCATAGGTATTCACGCCTAAAAGGGGTACATTTCATAAATAAAAACCTTGGTTTCATGGCCTTGTCTGCTCGAGTGTTTAAGTCCTTAGGGGTGTTTTCTCACCTGGTGCGCTAAAACTGTCCGGTTTGGGTGTCACCGACTGAAGGCTCGTTACATGGGCAGATTAGAAAGCCTAATGAAATTGAGGAATAAAATCCACCAAAAATACATATAAATAAGGCATAGGAGTTGATGTTAAAGAACCCTTAGTCAACTTCACAGTCAAGGTGGTGCATACGACTCAGGGTAAATTAATAGACTAGATGAGAAAAATAATTTGATTCCTTACTTTGATTGATGACATGTTTTTGAATAGAGACTAAGTTTAGGAATGAAAAATTTGATATTCCTATAACTTATAGATTACTTAAACTCTCACAAATATACTTCAAATATTTCTCCTTTCAAATTGCTTTTCGAAAATACTAACTTTTTTCTCTTTCTTTATGGATTTTGTGGGTGCAATCCACTGAAAACCCTCACGAGACAAAATCGTCCTCTAAGGGTAACCTAGAGGTTTAACGGCTTGTTGCACATGCTCAGTGCAATCGAGTGACCTGCGAAAGTGGTCCAATAATTGATTAGAATTAGTCTGATGTTTTGCTCGAGGGCGAGCAAAAGATAAGTGTGGGGGTGTGATTAGTCACATATATTGCATTTACATTGTCATCTTACCATACTTTTTAACTAATAAATCCTATTAATAAGTCTTCTTTTTCTTTGTTAAATGTAGGCCCAAAGTGCTAAAAGAAAGAAAAGAGAAACAAGCCCAAAAGCCCACCAAATTCTGATTTAATTCAGAATAAATTCGAAATCAAGGAATCAGGGCAAAATCTTGGCATATCAAGAGGTTGAGAAGAATCCTCCCTGAATCAAGCGGTTGAAGCCAAAACAATTAAAGGCTATTTCATCAACTTTTGGTGCAGAAATAAGAAAACCAGAAGAAGATACGGGAAATTTACCAAACTAGGGGAGCCAGCCAACTGGGTGTGGCCACCTGGCCACACCAGGGCCGCAGAAACGCGGTCCAAGTCGCGTTTCCGCGGCCTTGTTACATCAGTTGGGGAGCGTTTGCTCCCCCAATCTTCCCGGGATCCTCCCCTTTTGGTTTTTTCCTATAATTACCAGTTTCAACAGAGCAAAAAGGAGCGAAGACTAGGATTAGAATTTGTGTTTATTTTCTAAGAATTTAGGCTCTTTGTTAGATAGTGTAAAAGTTGTATTCTTGTTTTTTAATTTGTAGTTCAGTACACATACTTGTGAGAGAGAAAAATTGAGTGCTTGTACTTGAAGATTGAAGTGACATCAATACAAGAATCGAGCTACTTTTTCTTCTATTCGTATTACGGTATGTCTTGCATTATTTATTTGGTTTCTTCTTTATTTTTCATGAGTAACTAAAACAGTTTTCTGGGCTCACTATTATAACTCGCTCTAGTTCTTTTTCTCTTCTGGTTTTAAAGAAAAATACCCAATGAATCATTTGCATGCCTTACTTAAAACCTTTCTTCTTGAAAGTATTCTTGAAGGCACATGAGGATGGGTTTGGACTGTTAAACTCTTACTTCTTTCATGAACGTTTCTTGAACTGTTTTTACTTCATTCTTGCTTCTTCGCTCTTGATGATTTAACATTCGATTCTAAACGATTTTTCAAAGGAAAGAGTAAACTCTTTCAAACATCTTATGTGCTTTACTTCAAACTTTCTAAAAATCAACTTTACGTTTTGTCTATGATCAATTTGAGGCACTTAGGATTTCAATAGAAGAAAGAATGATTGAGTAGTGAGATAGTGAGCCCAGATTTTCTTCCTTATTATAATCAACAAAATAATTTTCGAGCTTTTTAAATCACCTTCTCCAAAGCCTTCTCTAAAGTTTCAATTTCTCTTTTAATCATCTCTTTCTTTCCATTCTCTTTTTCTATTAAAAAATGAACACAATTCTTTGTTTTTAAACGAATCACCGAAAAGCTTCCATTGCATTCCTCCTCGTGGACACGACCCGTTAGCCACAAGCTACACGGTAAATTCTTAAACTCTTTGATTGTTCTTTCATTTTAGCAATCAATTTGTTTTTTAACAAGTTTGGTGTCTTGTTTCAGGGAGTCAAGATTCAGATTTAGCACTTAAGCCTTACAGGAGAAGACTTACTATTCTGTGCCCTTACTCTTGAAAGTAGGAAACAGAATTTCAAGAAATTGCAGCGCAAGTTTGAAAATTTGTGGACTACTAAAAAATTTTTTTTTGCAGGACATACCGCTTTGCAAAAATATAGTTTTTGTGTATTATTCTTGCTATATTTGATATACACACTCCCTATTTTAATCCAACAGTAATTTGAGTGATTGTTAATTGCGTAAAAAACGTTTAGACTTGAATTCTAGGTATTTGTCTAATTATGTTTCTTTTACAATTACTGTTGAAGATAGCTGGAGACAAGGTACATATGCATAGTATATAGTTTAGGAAACATTCTTGGGTGATATTTCCTTTTGAATTTTACTTTTCTATATCTTGCACACTCTGCACAATCAATTCTAAGTGCAAAACCCAAATCAAGATAAGGTGGGGAAGTCATTACCCTTCTTTAGCCCACAAATCTCCAAGCATGCACAACCTAAGCCTAAGTAAAATCTGATAGACGTTGGCTTTAGGGACATCTCGAACTCATTAGGAGATTATCCTAAGGTGGAAGGCGTTAGAATTTGACTCCTGCCAAATTAGTGTCTAGGAAAGGGATTGAGGGGCGAACCCCCGAAGTCTAGTGGTTTGGCTTAATTAGGCCCGTCGCTTTTGCGCAGATACCTCCCACCAAACTTGCGCTGACCTGGCTGATTAGCTTGTGGTTAAAGTCTGCGTTATACCTCCTGTGGACAATCAACCAGTTTGGAGTTATCTAGGTCAAGGTCACCTTAAACTAGGCTTGGTTGTTTTCTCTTCTTGACTATTGGTGAACTTGTTTGTGATGTATGCAAGTGTGGTCAAGAGACCCTAATTCATCTAGGTTAACTAGAAACACATCAGCGCCTAGGTTCGATCCAAGACTGGATTCAGTTATGGCTCAATCGACATCTTTACAGGATAGGTTCTATCCCATTAGAACATTGTTGGCCCAAAGGTTACACTCTCCATTTGTTAGAGTTTTGATGATAACAAAACAAATAAGAGCTATTTGGTACTAATAAGATTGTTCAAGATAAGTTTCAGGTTAGTACCATATTTGGAGGCCATTGCTTAGCTATTGCAAGAACTTCTAGATTGATGAAGCAAAGAAGGCGTTTTGCACATCAAGGAAGAAACATAGAAGAGAAGGCTCTAGTAAGGCATTGCATGGCTCAAGATTGCTCAAGAGATTCATTAGATTTGTTTCTAGTTTTATAGTTTTGTTAAAGAATAGTGAATAGGTTTGAAGCTCTATCACACACGTTTTTGCGCACATCTTATTTCCAAAAATATTTCCTATAATATGTACAAAATATTTTGTATACAATCTTCTGGCTACATACTCATTTTTATGTTTTATATATATCTCTATTCAAAACTACTTTGTTTGATTCTAAACTTCTTTCAAAATTCTGTTTTGTTTTGGCCTTTGACCTGAGCCGGTCGACCGAACCGGCCGACCGACCCTGTGTCAGGTCAAGTCGGTCGACCGTCCCAGTCGACCGAGGTTCTGGCAGCAGTGCGTATCCGTGTGCACGTTTCACAGTCGACCGAAGCGGTCGACCGAAACCTACCTGACTGCAAGACCATTGCTCTCTGTATTTTTGGGTCGACCGGGCGGTCGACCGAGAGCCAGCAACGGCTCTTATTTTTGTACTTCGGTCGACCGGCCGGTCGACCGGAATAGCCATTTGAACAGTAACGGCTATAATTTTTAAACTGATTTATTTTGTCTTTTTCTCTCTAATAAGGGTTTAAATGTCATTTGCTGATCCTAATACTTTCTAATTAGCCTTAAGTGTGTTTTATCTCTAAACCCTAGCCCTCTACTATAAATAGGGGTGTTTGGGGAGAGGTTCTTAACAAGAAAAATTTGCAAAAGTTAAAAAAGTTTAAGGCTTTCAAAAGAGCTTGGTTTCTTGGTTTTTGTGCTGAAATTCTCTCTCATTTTCTGAAGTGTTTTCAAGAACTCTCTGATTTCTTTTTCTTTTCTCCTTACACACAAGAGCTTCATTCCTACTCATTGTTCTACAAGGATTTTTGTAAGGGAAAAGAGTTTTGCAAAGAGAGTTTGTGGTCTTTTGATCACCAAGAGAGAACTTGTACTTGAGATTGTGGAGTTGGGTACTCCGGTGTATTTTGTAACATCTTTGTGAAGTTATAGTGGTTAGAAATCCTTCTGGGGAAGGCGGGGACGTAGAGCTGGGTGCTCGAACCTCGAAAAAATTCTCGTGTTTGCGTTTGGTTTACTTGCTCTTACTTCTTGCTTTACTTTCATTGCTCTTATTACTTGCTCTCAATCTTCATTGCAATATTCATTTGTTTTCATTCATCTTGTCAATCATAGTCCCATACAACAAGGTTGCATTGCGCACCTCTAACTCATTTCAAGAGGAATCAGGAGGAAGGAGTTCAGAACCCTTTACGGGGCATTCGGCTCTTAGTCTTGTTTTTGGCGATTGTTGCATTATATTTTTAAATTGTGCATTGATTAGCATTATCACCTATTCACCCCCCCTCTAGGTGATTTTCAATTGGTATCAGAGCTTGGACTCTAGGTTTGGCTTAACATCCTTAGAGAGATCCTTAAAATTTGCTAATCAACATTTGCATTCCATTTGTCATTCACTAGTAAACATGGCCGATAACATCAAAACCCTCCTAAATTTGATGGACTCAACTTCCCTATTTGGAAGGTTAGGATGACTATCTTTTTGCAATCTTAGGTAGCTTAGTAGCTAAATCCTTGACCAAACCCTATGTAGTACCCGATAGTGATGAGAGCACATGGACCGACTTTACCTTTAGAGAATATGAGGCTAACTCCAAGGCTCAAAATTCCCTTCTAACCGCCTTGAATGAGGACGACCTTACACGGGTAATACATTGCCAATCCGCCTATGAGATTTGGCAACATTTGTTGGTCACACACGAGGGGGCTTCACAAGTTAACAGAGCTAAGATAGATCTCTTAAGGTCCCAATATGAATCTTTTAAAATGATTGATGATGAAACCATTGATTGTATGATTACAAGGTTTACTAAAATCACCAATACTCTTTCTTCTTTAGGTGATGATATTTCCAATGACCAAAAGGTGCGGAAAGTGATTCGGGCTCTTCCTTCATCATGGGAGATAAAGGCCACCACCTTGAAAGAATTGAACGACAAGGATGAAATGAACCTCATTAGTCTCATTGGGAACTTAAAAACCCATGAGATGGAAAAGAAGGCAAGAGAAGAGGCCGCTCCGCTAAAGAAGAAGTCCATAGCCTTCAAGTCTTCATCCACTCTTGCGGACGATGAAGAAGATGAAGAAGAAGATGAGGAGCTCTCCCTTCTTATGCGAAATGTCAAAAGGATGTACCGGAAGAACAAGCTCAACTTCCGAAGAAAATTTGAAGGTAAAGAGGAGAGAAGAATTATTTGCTACAATTGCCGAAAGCCCGGACATATCATGGCGGATTGCCCGGAGTTCAAGAAGAAGATGACTTCCTCCTTCAAGCCAAAGAAGCCGGTGGAAAAGAAAGTGTACAAAGCAACTTGGGATTCGGAAAGCGAGTCCGAAGACGAGGTGGATACGGCAAACATGTGTTTCATGGCAAACACACCAAAGGTAACCTCTCATCCTCTTGATGAAGAAGAAGATGAATTAAGTAAAGAAGTTCTTGTACATGCTTTGTTGAACTCTCCGAAACTTATGATAATAAAAAGATTGAGTGTTCAAAATTGGAAAAGGAAGTTGCTTTTCTTAAAAATCAACTTGCTATGGTTTCTAAAGAAAAAGATGAAATTTCTTCCAATCTCATTTCTATCCAAGAAGAATTTAATGCTTACAAGGTTTCTTGTAAGGTAAAATTTCTTAAGGTTGATGAAAAAGAAATTTCTTCTTTAAAAACTAAAATGGTTGATTTTGAAAAGGTTTTGAAAGATTGTGCTTTTAACACAAAGAAACTTGAAGAAAAGTTTTCTAAAAAGCACACCTCTCATGCTAAAGATCCTCACATTAAGATTCCCCATGCTCACACTACACACCACACTCATGCTAAATCCACACATGCTCACAAATCTCACACTCAATATGCTTTTAAATATGGTAGAGTGTATAGATATACTTATTGTGGTAAAAATAGACATTTGGCTAAGTTTTGTTATGACCAAGTAAATAGATCAAATAATCTTGTTTGGGTTCATGGCACTAACCCTTTAGGACCTAAGAAAATGTGGGTACCAAAATCAAGTCCTAAATTGTTTGATGTAGGTACACACCAAGGCTCCAAGACGTAAGGAGCGGTAGTACCTTGATAGTGGTTGTTCAAGACATATGACATGGGACATCAATAACTTTACAACCCTATCAAGGTACATGGAAGGTGGCACCGTCACCTTCGGGGATGACTCCAAGGGCACTATCATCGGTATAGGTAACATTCAAATTGGTGCATCTCCTATTTTAGAAAATGTAGTACTTGTTGATGGTTTGAAGCATTACTTGCTTAGCATTAGTCAACTTTGTGACCGTGGACTTACAGTAGTTTTTGATGATTCTTCTTGCAAGATTATTGATGTTAAAACCAATGATTGTATTCTTACCGGTTTTCGTGACAATAATGTCTATATCATTGACATGCTTAATTTAGATTGTTCTACTAAATGCTTGAATGCTTTCGATGAAAATTCTTGGGTTTGGCATAGAAGATTAGGACATGCATCTTTTGACCATCTTTCTAGGATTAATTTTAAGGAATTGGTGAAGGGTATACCTTACTTGAAGTTTGAGAAAGACCGCATTTGTGGTGTGATTGGTCGCTAATATTGCATATTTAATATCATATGTCCAAACTTATTATAGAATAAAAGCCTGCATTGTCCTAATTAATTGTTTGATTTATTTGCAGGCCCAATCTTTAAGGAGTTGAAGAGAAATGAGCCCAAAGCCCCCCAAAATTCTGAATTAAATCAGAATTAATTCGCACCAAGTAAATCAGGGCAAAATCAAGAGGTGGAAAACTGGTTGAGAAGAATCCTCTCAGAATCGATCGGTTAAAGCCAAGAATGCAAGGCCATTTCGTCAGAATCCGGGACTCAAACTGACAAACCAACTCCAGATATAGTCAGAAGGACAAACCAGCACGACCCACCAATAGGGTGTGGCCACCTGGCCACACCCTGGCCGCGAAAATGCGACAATCTTGGGGAGTTAGGGGAGCGTTTGCTCCCCCGACCTCCTCGGGATCCTGGTTGTTGGGTTTATGCCTATAAAAGGCCTGTACTTGTACTGAAAATGGGACGACAAGGCAGATTAGGATTTAGCCTAGTTTTAATTCTTTGTAGTTTAGGTTTTTCTTTTCTTTTTATGTAACTTGTATGTAACTTAGGGTCGAAGAAGATTCATGTAAGTAAGAGAGAGGCTGACGTTGAGAGTGACACCGATGTACCCTCCTCCTTTCTTCCATTGTCTCTGCAATTAATAAAGGTAAAAGCTTCTTTTATGTTCGTATTTTGTTTTGCTTTCTTCTTCCTCTTCTACTTTACCTTGGTTGTATTTGTTGAGTTCACAAGTGAAAGCCAAAGCAAGTATAACTAAGCTACGTGAGAGCCAGCGATAGTTCATGAAGACGTTCTCCTCTTTCAAGATCCGCATCACTTCGTTCTTACTAGGCTTGACGATATAATGTGCACGGGGACTGAGCTCGAGCTTATGATCTATGCGTTGAACGCCTCCGAAGCAAAGGTAGAACATGCAACGATTTTCAGGTAAGTCATCACTCAACCTAGGTAAGTATTCCTTCTTTTCTTTCCTTTCTCTCATTTCTGTAAATTATATCACCACCTCTTCCAACTCTTTCTTCTCCACTCACTCCATTTGTACATAGTCGCTTTTCTTGTCTTCTGATTTGTCCACCTTCTTCATCTTTCATTTTCTTCCTAACTTTAACTATAACTTTCTTTTTCATTTTTATAACTTTAAAAACAGAGAAGAACTCTCGTTTGGTTTTATAACGATTTTAATAAAACTGTAAACGCTTCTATCGCAAAACCCTCTTTGTGGATCACGACCCGCATAGCCACTTGCTATCGCGGAAGAATTGAGCACTTGCACATCTTCATTCTAAATCTGAACTTCTTTATTTTTACGTGCAGGTTTAGCCTCAATCATGGTGCGTGCCAACTTGGGAAACAAACCAAGTCTACCTTCAAACCAATCAAGGATATCATGTCAACTAGGCCATTAGAATTAATTCATATGGATCTTTTTGGACCAACTAAAACTAAGAGCTTAAATGGTAGTAGATTTGCATTTGTCTTAGTTGATGATTTTTCCCGTTTCACTTGGGTTTTCTTTTTGGAACACAAAGATCAAACTTTTTCTCATTTCAAAATTTTTTGAAAAAGGGTTGAAAAAGAAAAAAATTTTTCGATTTTGAGAATAAGGAGTGATAGAGGTGGTAAGTTCGTTAACCAACTCTTCATGACTTATTGTGATGAAAAGGGAATCAAGCATGAAATGTCATGTCCTAGAACTCCACAACAAAATGGAGTTCTAGAAAGAAAAATAGAACACTTCAAGAGATGGCTAGGACCATGATAAGTGAATATGACCTCCCTCAATATTTATGGGCCGAGGCCGTAAACACCGCATGCTATATTTCAAATCGTATTTATTTGTGTAAGAATTCGTCCAAAACATCTTTTGAAATGTATCATTCTAGAAAACCTAATGTTGCATATTTCAAAGTTTTTGGATGCAAGTGTTTTGTTTTGAATACCAAAGATAACTTGGGTAAATTTGATGCTAAGGCTTATGAAGCTATCTTTGTTGGATACTCTACTACTAGTAAAGCTTATAGAGTATTCAATAGATCTTCCCTTACCATTGAAGAATCCATGCATGTTAAATTTGAAGAATCTAATGTGGTTGTTGAGAATGTTGTAGAGATTGACCCATTAGGTGAAGACATGGAGAGACTATCCTTGAAGGACTCACCCGCTCAAGAAGAAAAGCAAGAATCCATTGGTGATGTTCTAGAGGATAAAGAGGAAAGCTCTCAACCGCTTCCTAAAGCTTGGAGATATGCTACAAATCACCCCAAGGAGCTCATCTTAGGTGATGCATCTAAAGGGGTAACAACTCGATCCAAACTCCATGACTTATGTGGTAACTTTGCTTTCATTTCTCATTTTGAACCCAAAAGCATCCTCAAAGCCGAGGCGGACTCATATTGGTTGCTAGCCATGCAAGAGGAACTCAATCAATTTGAGCGCAACCAAGTTTGGCACCTTGTTCCTAGGCCCCACGATAGACCAATAATTGGTAATAAGTGGATCTTTAGAAACAAGATGGATGAGTCCGGTAATGTCATTAGGAATAAAGCTAGGTTAGTGGCCCAAGGTTACACTCAAGTTGAGGGAATTAACTTGAGGAGACCTTTGCACCCATAGCACGGCTTGAAGCCATACGGATGACACTAGCTTTTGCATTTTTTAAAAAATTTTAAACTTTTTCAAATGGATGTGAAAAGTGCATTTTTGAATGATTTTATAAATGAAGAAGTTTATGTTGAACAACCTCCCGGTTTTATTGATCATGTTCATCCTAGTTTTGTTTTTAAACTTGATAAAGCTTTGTATGGATTGAAACAAGCTCCAAGAGCTTGGTATGAAAGGCTTTCTAGTTTTCTCATTTCAAATGATTTTGTTAAAGGCAAAGTAGACACAACTCTTTTTACTAAGCATGTTGATAATGACATTTTAATTGTGCAAATTTATGTTGATGATATAATTTTTGGATCTTCTAATGAGTTTTTATGCAAGGAGTTTGAAAAGGTTATGTAATGTGATTTTGAAATGTCTTCCATGGGTGAATTGAATTTCTTTTTTGGACTCCAAATCAAGCAATTGCAAGATGGGAACTTCATATGTCAAGCTAAGTACGCAAAGGAACTTGTAAAGAAGTTTGGACTTGAAGACTCTAAAGTTTGCAACACTCCCATGGCAACTACAACCAAGCTTGATAAGGATGACCAAGGTAAAAATGTTGATATTAAATTATATAGAAGCATGATAGGTAGTCTTTTGTATTTGACGGCAAGTAGGCCAGACATAATGTTTAGTGTGTGTCTTTGTGCTAGATTTCAATCGTGCCCCAAAGAGTCCCATCTTATTGCGGTAAAACGCATTATTCGTTATATTAAGGGCACAATTGGAATGGGTCTTTGGTATCCGAAAATCGGAGATTTCTCAATGACGAGTTATTCGGATGCCGACTATGCGGGTTGTAGAGTAGATAGAAAGAGTACTAGTGGGACATGTCAATTTCTTGGTAATTGTCTTGTTTCATAGTCCTCTAGGAAATAAAATTCCGTAGCTCTCTCTACCGCCGAGGCGGAGTATGTTGCCGCGGGGGCTTGTTGTGCACAAGTCCTTTGGATGAAACATACTCTCCTTGATTATGATTTGCATTATAACCACATAAAAATATTTTGTGATAATACTAGTACTATACATATGACTAAGAATGCAAATCAACATAGTAAGACCAAGCACATTGAGATTAGATATCACTTTCTTAGAGATCATTTTGAGAAAGGAGATATAGATATTGATTATGTTTCTACGGATTTGCAACTTGCCGATATTTTCACTAAACCACTTGATTTTGCTAGATTTTCTTTCATATGTGGTTAACTTAATGTTTGTGTTATTGAATAATAATGTTTTCTTGACCCTTTTTGATGTATGACAAAAAGGGGGAGAATGAGTTTATGTATGGTAATATGACATAATATGAGTTCATATAGTTTTGGTTCCATATGAGTTTATATATGTTTTCAGTTTTTGATGTGTTTTATGAATATGTGTTCATGTGTTTTATGAATATGTGTTTTCATGAAATTTGTGTTTAAGTGTTTTGCAAGTGTTTTATCTCTTTATATGGTTTTTGGTTTCATGATGTTTACTTGCAAATTACAAATTACATTGTTTTTCTTTGTTCAATATAGCATAATTTGAGGGGGAGCTTTCTCCTCCCCTATATTTTTGTTCATAGCCTATTGTTTTGTCATCATCAAAAAGGGGGAGATTGTTGGCCCAAAAGGTTACACTCTCTATTTGTTTAGAGTTTTGATGATAACAAGACAAATAAAAGCTATTTGGTATTAATAAGATTGTTCAAGATAAGTTTCAGGTTAGTACCATATTTGGAGGCCATTGCTTAGCTATTGCAAGAACTTCTAGATTCATGAAGCAAAGAAGGCATTTTGCACATCAAGAAAGAAACATAGAAGAGAAGGCTCTAGCAAGGCATTGCATGGCTCAAGATTGCTCAAGAGATTCATTAGATTTGTTTCTAGTTTTATAGTTTTGTTAAAGAATAGTGAATAGGTTTGAAGCTCTATCACACACGTTTTTGCGCACATCTTATTTCCAAAAATATTTCCTATAATATATATAAAATATTTTTGTATACAATCTTCTGGCTACAAACTCATTTTTATGTTTTATATATATCTCTATTCAAAACTACTTTGTTTGATTCTAAACTCCCTTCAAAATTCTGTTTTTGTTTTGGCCTTTGACCTGAGCCGGTCGACCGAACCGGCCGACCGACCCTGTGTCAGGTCAAGTCGGTCGACCGTCCCAGTCGACCGAGGTTCTGGCAGCAGTGCGTATCCGTGTGCACGTTTCACGGTCGACCGAAGCGGTCGACCGAAACCTGCCTGACTGCAAGACCATTGCTCTCTGTATTTTTTGGTCGACCGGGCGGTCGACTGAGAGCCGGAAACGACTCTTATTTTTGTATTCCGGTCGATCGGCCGGTCGACCAGAATAGCCGTTTGAACAGTAACGGCTATAATTTTTAAACTGATTTGTTTTGTCTTTTTCTCTCTAATAAGGGTTTAAATGTCATTTGCTGATCCTAATACTTTCTAATTAGCCTTAAGTGTGTTTTATCTCTAAATCCTAGCCCTCTACTATAAATTGGGGTGTTTGGGGAGAGGTTCATAACAAGAAAAAATTGCAAAAGTTTAAAAAGTTTAAAGCTTTCAAAAGAGCTTGGTTTCTAACATGACTAATATAACCAAAAAAATAGAGAGAAGAAAACAAAGAAATATATATATATATAACTTTTTGAAAGGTAAGAATAATATTTTGATATATTTTTTGTAAGAAATTAAGTCAATTTGAAGGAATAGGAAAATCATAATTAGGATTTCTTACACTTGGTCAAAATAAGATGACTTGTTTGATTTTTAGGGTTAGGAAGAAAATTTGTGAAAGTAATTTAGTCTTGATCTTTACCTTAATGAAATATGCATATTTTATACACTTACACCTTAGGGTTCAAAAACAAAGACTCTTATGTCTTATAAAAGGGGAAAAAAGAAAAAAAATATGTATATCTATGAAAAAATAAACAAATCTAATTATTGATTAGCTAGGTACTTTGGCCTAAGAAAGCCTTGGTATTTATGCAAACGATATTAGATAAGTTTGAATATATATATATATATATATATATATATATATATATATATATATATATATATATATATATATAAATCCTTTGATTAAGCAGGGTATTTGTGCCTCATGAAGCATAAGTATTCACGCATAAAAGGGGTACATTTTATAAATAAAAACCCATGGTTTCATGGCCTTGTCTCCTCGAGTGTTTAAGTCCTTAGGGGTGTTTTCTCAGCTGGTGCCCTAAGACTGTCCAGTTGGGTGTCACCGACTAAAGGATCATTAGATCGGCAGATTAGAAAGCCTAATGGAATTGAGGAATAAATACCACCAAAAATAAATATAAATAAGACATAGGAGTTAATGTTAAAGAACCCTTAGTCAAACTTCACAGTCACGAAGGTGCATATGACTCAGGGTAAAGTAATAGACTAGATGAAAAATACAATTTAACTCCTTACTTTAATTGATGACATCTTTTTGAATAAAGACTAAGTTTAGAAATGAAAAATTTGATATTCCTATAACTTATAAATTACTTAAACTCTCACAACTATACTTCAAATATTTTCTCTTTTCGAAATGCCTTTCAAAAATACTAATATTTTTTCTCTTTCATTATGGATTTTGTGGGTGCAATCCATTGAAGACCCTCACAAGACAAAACTCGTTCTCTAGGGGTAACCTAGAGGTTTAACGACTTGTTACACATGCTCAGTACAATCGAGTGACCTTCGAAAGTGGTCTAATCATTGATTAGGATTAGTTTGATATTTTTCTCGAGAGCGAGCAAAAGATAAGTGTGGGGGTGTGATCGGTCACATATATTACATATATATTGTCACGTTATCATGTTTTTTATCTAATAAATCCTATTAATAAGTCTTATTCTTCTTTGTTAAATATAGGCCTATTGCTAAAAGAAAGGGAAGAGAAATGAGCCCAAAAGCCCATCAAAATTCTGATTTAATTCAGAATTAATTCGAAATTAGATGATTAGGGCAGATCAAGGCAGATCAGAGAGGATAAAACCGATTGAACATCGGTTAAAATGGATCTTTACAAATCAATCAGTTAAAGCTAACAATCAAAGGCCGTTTTGACAAACCCAGGAGCTGAAACGAGAAAACCAGCAGAAGATATGGGAGAATCACCAAACTAGGAACCTTTCCCATTTGGGTGTGGCCGCCTGGCCACTCTATGGCCGTGAAAACGCGGCCTTGTTAAGGTTGTTGGGGGAGCATTTGCTCCCCTAATCTTTCTACGCCCTCTACCATCTGGTTTTTCCCTATAAATATCATTTTTGATAGAGAAGAAGAGGGTGAAGACTACGATTAAATTTTTTGTTTATTTTTAGGGTTTTAGGAGTATTGTTAGATAGCTTCGAGAAGTTATATCTCCACTTTATTTTTTCAATTTAGACCAGCAAAGAGAGAAGAGTGGAATTGAGTGTGTAATTCGTCTTTGAAGTGACAATCAAAGAAGTTTCTACTCGCTTATTCAATTCAACTCGAATTCGGTATGTTTATGTTTGATTTTTATTCTCTTGTTTGTTTTCAATTCATCATAAGTAGCTAAATCATTTTCTGGGCTCACTAATAAATCTCTTCTATCACCTCTCTCTTGATTGATTTCCATGAAAGCAACACTTTTTTAATTAGAAAAATACCTTAGTTAAACTTCATTCTTGAAAACACATGAGGATGTCTATTTTAAACTTTTACTTTCAAAGAACAAATCTTTTAAACTATTTTTATTTCATACTTGCTTCTTCGCTCTTGATGGTTTAACATTCTCTTTTTAATGATTTGTAAAGAAAGGGCTTAAGATTTAAACGAAACCATCTAATTTGTTTTACTTGGACATTAAAAAAATTAAAGGTTTTTTATGATAAAAATGATGCACCCAAATGTTCTTGAGATAAGTATATAGTTGAGTAAAAAATTAGTGAGCGCAGATCTTCTTCTTATATTAAAAACAATAAAGCACTTTTCAAAGCTTTTTAAATCACCTTTTCTAAAGCATTCTCCAAATTTACAATTTTCCTTTTAATCATTTCCCTTCTCTCCATTCTCTTTTTCAACTCAAAAGAAAGACACAAACTTCATTTTTTTTTCACTTAACAAAAATACCGAAAAGCTTTTATCGCATTCCTCCTCGTGGACACGACCTGTTAGCCCAAAGCTACACGGTAATTCTTATCTCTTTAATTTTGTAATCACCTAACTGTATGCTATTCAATATGTACACCTCCGTCAAGATCACAACACAAGAACAAAATATAGTATATTGGAATGAAAATTGAGACGTGCCTAGATGCAAATGTCTAAACCGTTTTAAAGCATTCAATTACCGTATTTTAGTTCATAAAATTATTTACATTGCACAGGTAATATAAACAAAAATTAACAGCAAAGTATAAAAATATACAAGAATTTACCCAACCACACAAGAGCAAGTGTGGACTTTTGCAACGCTAAAAATTTAACCTGCACACCAAAAATAAAGAAGAAAGGTTAACAAAAATGTTAAATCAAACCGTTCCCATCCCCGACAATGGCGCTAAAATTTGATCAGGGGAAAACCGCGTACAAAAATGTATGTTTTGAAATCAAGATTTAAAGTGTGTGTGTTTTGACTTCCTCGATACTTGCGTTATAGTATAGAGGCTAAAACGAGTCGAATCTACAAGGATGGGAGGCGATAGAAGTTTTACCGGTTGATTCACGTGTGTGTTAAAAGTTCTTCAATGCTTGAAAGAATGAAAAAAAAGAAAATAAAGAATGAAAAGAGAAGTACAGTGAAATACAAAGCAGTGGGAAACATAGAAAAGAATATATTTGTGATTTTGTTTGCATTTCTAAAAGAAAGTGAACAAGAAAGAAAGCCCATGGATACTAACTACTAATGACTCCACCAACATGCTATCCTCTTATTGATAGTTGCCTCACATGTATCATTAGCCATCACTAGTCCTTGGTTCAAGATCGTTTCAAAGCATAACCCATATGTAACTCATCCCATCCAAACTCAACAAACAAGTTCAAGCTACACTTAAACCATCAAAACTAAATAAAAGTAAGCATAGAGTAAAGTAATGTTAGCTTGTTAGAGAGTTAGATGTTAGAGTGTTAGAATCCATCATCATGAGCCATCAATGGCTCTTGCAAGAGCAAGGCGAAGTAGAGGCTATTAGATTCATGTAGATTATAAAATAAGAAGTTAGACTAGTTAGTGGTTAGTAGTTAGTTGCCATGAGAGAAAAGATTAGCTAAACATGTAAAATGAGCTAGAGAAGAAAACAAAGATAAGTTAAGAGAGCACTTTTATAGATTGTCACCTTCTATTACAAGTACTCTTGCTTCCCAATAATGTACCACTCTCTCTCCTATTACAAGATCTAAAAGAAATAAAAAATATAAAAGAGGAAGAAGAAGAACTAACCTGAACTAAACTAAACTACGACAAGAAGAGAAAACTACCTTAAAACTACACTACTCTCCAGATATCTCTAACTGAAGAACCCCAGGGGTATTATAGGCACCAGGAGAAAGAGGGGCCAGGGGGCAAACCTAGCCCAAAGTACGGGCATGGCCGCGGCTCTTCTAGAGCCGCGCGCTGCGCCGTCTGTCCCCTATCAGATGCAGTTCCCGGTTTCTAGTTTTGGGCCCCTGGTTTTGATGAATCAGCTCTCCAAAATTAATGGCTAGATTATAGGCCTTTAATCACCCATTAAATTGTGATTTAGGGTCTTCTTCTTCATTGCACACCATGGACCTTGAAACATGCAAGAGAGGTGTTATTAGCAGAATTTAATATTAAATAAATATGAATATGCGGTATGAAATATGCAGTTTTAGAGATTTATCACAAAGCTACATTCGAACAAAATTAGCGGTAAAACATGAGCACTAAGCATGCCTACTCGATGGAGCTAGTAAAGCCCAAAGGTTAAACTCGAAGGCTAGAGAGAAAAGACCAAAGGCTAAGCCCATAAGCTAACGACCATGAAGGGTCTACCAATCCAATAATAATCTAGTATTACAAAAGCGCACATATACAAGTAATTGTCTACACTATTACAAGAATTCACCACACACTTACAATTATTCGTCTATACAATTACAATTAGTCACATAAATACAACAAACACTCACTGGGGAAAAGTGCTCACCTAGAACACAGGACACGACAGGAACTCCGGGAACTCCAAAGGAGTTAACGCATATGTGCATTAGAGAGAGAAAGATGAGAGAGTGACCTAGGGGTGGCCAGCCTTGATGGTGTTGCGCACAACCATTGAGGAGGCCGAGGAGGTGGGTGGCCTACGGAGAGGGGGCCGACCAAATGGGAATGCTATGGAGGAGAAGGGATGGTGATAAGGTGGTGGCAACAATAGGTGTGAAGTTGGTGGAGGAGATGGAGATAAAGATGTAGATGGTGGTTGGCGGTGGAAGTAGAGGAGAGGGAGGAGATGGTGAAGATGGAGATGGTGGTGGTGATGTTGTTAAAGATGATGGTGTTGGGTGTGGCATAAAGGTGGATATGGTGGAGTGGTGATATGGTGGTGGTTGTTGTAATGGTGAAGGAGGTGATAGTTGATGGTTGAGGAGCTGGAGTAGAAAAAGTTAAAAGTAGTTGAGATGTGGACTGGTAGTAGAGGTGGAGGTGAGGAAGGTGGAGGAGAAGGAGGTATGGTGGTCGATTGTAGGGGTTGGTCAGTGATAAGGGCGGAGGAGCGTGGCCGGCGGCAAGGGTGGTGCGGGTGGTGGTTGTTGATACTTCGAAAAGACAAACTTTCAGACAATATTTCAACTGGTCTGAACAATATCCAACTTATCGATATTTCTAAAGGGCAAGTCGTAAACAAGCTGACGACAAGCTTCTGTCCATCTCTGAGGGATAAAGTAGTGATTTGGACCATACCGATCCAGTGAAGCAGATAGTAGGCCATGTATTGCCATTGAAAAGGCCTAGATAGGCCTATGAGTCTCATTTTGTTTGACACTTAGCCTCGCACGAGCCCAAGGGGCTAGCTTCGCCTACAAGGCTAATGTTGCTTAGCTTTGCCTTGAAGCTTAGCACAACTCTATTAAAGAGCTAACTCTTAGCTTTATCTAAAGCTCTTTGTAGCTTCACAGTGAGCTAGCTCTTAGCTTCTCCTAAAGCTTTTTCATAGTTTCGCCTGAAGCTTTACTTAGCTCCACAGAGAGCTTTGATTCAGCTCCGCTTGAAGCTTTAATTCAGCTCCACAAAGAACTTGCTCCATATGACACCATAGCTCTAGGGCTTTGATTTGGCTCCTCTTGGAGCTGATGGTCATCTTGACCATTTTAAATCCTAGCACGGGATTAGTGGGATTTATTCCACTTTAAATCGGTGGTTATTCCTATGATCTCCCCATTATGAGACCCATTATTCCTCGGTTTGTAACATCCCTAAGAAAACTGGCTGATTAGCCTCCCAGGCTCTTGAGCTAGCCTCACAGGCACTCTTTTTAGCTTTGCTGAAGCTTTCTTTAGCTTCACTAGTAGCTATCTTAGCTTTGCATGCGAAACTATTCAGACTATTTCAATCTCTGCTAATTTTTAGGGGCAGTTACACCCCCAACACAGCTTATAAATAGCTTGTTCAGAGGCTAAAGAAGAGGTGGAGATTGGATTATCAGCTAAAACTTTTACAAAACAAGAGATTCAAAGCTTTCAAGTTCTTTAGAGATTTATTTCTCTCATCCATTAAGGATAATTTTAGGGTGCTAATTCTCTAAGATACTCTGATCTCAAAGAATTTCGAGAATGAGGTGAGAAAAAATTCTCAGGCAATAGCACTAAAGACTTGATCGTTCGTATTGCCAAAAGGATAAAGTTGTCGCGCGTTGACCAGACTCCTATCGGCACACTTCCCCAGAAACTCTAGAAGAGAGTTCTTTTATGTTTTATTACTTGTAATTTCTCTTCAAATTATTTGTAAGTTTTCCCTCTGTAATCAATGGAAAACAAGATGGCAACTCTATTCTCCCTGCCAACAAGAAGACCATATCGTAATGCAAAGATCAGATCTTCGAGTCTACTCCTGAAACTTCGGTCATTCAGTTTGACTAAGGGAAGCTTGAGTGACTTTTTTCTAAGGCTGACTCAAACCCTATCTGAAAATCACCTAGAGGGAGGGGGTGAATAGGTGATTTTGCTAATCAATGGACAAATTAAAAATTAAGATGTAACAATCACCCAACAAGATTCACAAGATGAATGAAAGCAAGTAAATATGGCAATGATGATGATAAGCAAGTAATAAGTGCAAGTAAAGTAAAGTAAGGAGTGCAAGAATGTAAACAAACGCAAACACAAGGATATGTTATCGAGGTTCGAGCACCCAGCTCTACTCCCTGCCTTCCCCAGAAGGATTCTAGCTACTTCCACTATCACAAAGAAATCACAATTACACCGGAGTACCCAACTCCACAATCTCAAGTACAAGCAATTTCTAAGTAGTCAAAAGACCACAAACTCTCTCTTTCAAAAAGTCTCTTCCCTTACAAAAGGTCCTTAGAGAACAATGAGTAGGAATGAAGCTCTTGTTGTAAGTAAGAAAGAAAATTAAATCAGAGAGTATTTCAAAAACACTTCAGAAAATGAGAGAGAATTTCAGCACAAAAACTAAGAAACAAAGCTCTTTTGAATGCCTTAAACTTTTGAATTTTTTCTTGTAATAATTGTTGTAAACCATCTCTCCCCAAACACCCCTATTTATAGGAGAGGGCTAGGGTTAAGGGATAAAACATAATTAGGATTAATTAGAGAGTATTAGGTTTGAAATATATCCCTTAAACCAATTTTAAACACAAAAAGACAAAATATAAAACAGCCCAGAAAATAGCCGTTTACTGTTCAACGGCTAGTCCGGTCGACCGGTCGGTCGACCGCCAATACAAAAATAGAGCCGTTGTAGGCATACGGTCGACCGCCCGGTCGACCCAACAAACCCGAGAGCAAAGCCACAACAGTCAGGTCGACCGCCCGGTCGACCGGCAGACATGCACACTGATACGTGCATCTGTCAGAACCTCGGTCGACTTGTCCGGTCGACCGGACAAGACTGACACAGGCACGGTCGACTGGTGCGGTCGGCCGGCTCAGGACAAAAGATGAGTTTGAAGCACAATTTTGAAAAGACTTTGATTTTTATGAAAAATATCTTTAAATAGTACTAAGTATAAAACATAAAAATTGATTTGTAGGCAGAGGATTTTGTATCAAAATATTTTTGTACATTTTATAGAAAATCATCTTAGAAACAATATGTGCGCAAAAACGTGTGTGATTGAGCTTCAAACCTATTCACTATTCTTTAACAAAACTCTAAACCTATAAAACTAAAAACAAATCTTGTTGAGCAATCTTCAAGCCTTGAGCCATGCTATGCCTTGCTAGAGCCCCTTCTTCTATATTCCTTCCTTGATATGCATTATGCCTTCTTTGCTTCATGAAACCTAGAAGTTGTTGCAATAGCTAAGCAATGGCCTCCAAATGTGGTACTAACCTGAAACTTATCTTAAACAAACTCATTAGTACCAAATAACACTAATTTGGTTTGTCATCATCAAAACTCAATAAATGGAGAGTGTAACCTTTTGGGCCAACAATCTCCCCCTTTTGATGATGACAAAACAAATAGGCTACAAGATAAAAATATAGGGGAGGAGAAAACTCCGCCTCAAATTATGCTATATAAAGAAAACATTTAAACTCAAAAACACAAGAACTCATTGAAAAACATAAAAACATATATGCTCTTGATACCAATTTAAACCAATTGAAACAATAATGAAAAACACATGTTATTTTCTTGATACTAACAAAACACAAGAATTCTCAAAACTCATGAAAACAAAACAAGACAACAAAAACATATATAAACTCATATAAACTCATATGGAACCAAGACCATATAAATTTATTTTTATCATGCACTAACTTATTCTCCCCCTTTTTGTCATACATCAAAAAGGGTTAGGAATCACATGTTTAATCAATAATACAAACATTAAGTTCTCCACAAATAAACGAAAATCTAGCAAAATCAAGAGGTTTAGTGAAAATATCGGCTAGTTGCAAATCCGTAGAAACATAATCAATATCTATATCTCCTTTCTCAAAATGATCTCTAAGAAAGTGATATCTAATCTCAATGTGCTTGGTCTTACTATGTTGATTTGCATTCTTAGTCATGTGTATAGTACTAGTATTATCACAAAATATTTTAATATGATCAAAATGCAAATCAAAATCAAGGAGAGTATGTTTCATCCAAAGGACTTGTGCACAACAAGCCCCGCGGCAACATACTCCACCTCGGCGGTTGAGAGTGCTACGGAATTTTGTTTCCTAGAGGACCATGAAACAAGACAATTACCAAGAAATTGACATGTCCCACTAGTACTCTTTCTATCTACTCTACAACCCGCATAGTCGGCATCCGAATAACTCGTCATTGAGAAATCTCCGGTTTTCGGATACCATAGACCCATCCCAATAGTGCCCTTAATATAACGAATAATGCGTTTTACCGCAATAAGATGGGACTCTTTAGGACACGATTGAAATCTAGCACAAAGACACACACTAAACATGATATCCGACCTACTTGCCGTTAAATATAAAAGACTTCCTATCATGCTTCTATATAATTTAATATCAACATCTTTACCTTGGTTATCTTTATCAAGCTTGGTTGTACTTGCCATGGGAGTGTTGCAAGTCTTTGAGCCTTCAAGTCCAAACTTCTTTACGAGTTCCTTTGCGTACTTGGCTTGACTTATGAACGTCCCGTTTTGCAATTGCTTGATTTGGAGTCCAAGGAAGAAATTGAGCTCACCCATTGAAGACATTTCAAATTCAAGTTGCATGACCTTTTCAAAATCCTTGCATAAAAGCTCATTAGTAGAACCAAAAATTATATCATCTACATAAATTTGCACAATTAATATATCATTATCCACATGCTTAGTAAATAGAGTTGTGTCTACTTTGCCTTTAACAAAATCATTTGAAATTAGAAAACTAGAAAGCCTTTCATACCAAGCTCTAGGAGCTTGTTTCAATCCATATAAAGCTTTATCAAGTTTGAAAACAAAATCGGGATGAACATGATCAACAAAACCGGGAGGTTGAGAAACATAAACTTCTTCATTAATAAAACCATTCAAAAATGCACTTTTCACATCCATTTGAAAAAGTTTAAAATTTTTGAAAGATGCAAAAGCTAGTGTCATCCGTATGGCTTCAAGCCGTGCTACGGGTGCAAAGGTCTCCTCAAAGTCAATTCCCTCAACTTGAGTGTAACCTTGGGCCACTAACCTAGCTTTATTCCTAATGACATTTCCGGACTCATCCATCTTGTTTCTAAAGATCCACTTAGTACCAATTATTGGTCTATCGTGGGGCTTAGGAACAAGGTGCCAAACTTGGTTGCGCTCAAATTGATTGAGTTCCTCTTGCATGGCAAGCAACCAATATGGGTCCGTCTCGGCTTCGAGAATGCCTTTGGGTTCAAAATGAGAAATGAAAGCAAAGTTACCATATAGGTCATGGAGTTTGGAGCGCGTTGTGACTCCTTTAGATGCATCACCCAAGATGAGCTCCTTAGGATGATTTGTAGCGTATCTCCAAGCTTTAGGAAGCGGTTGAGAGCTTTCCTCTTTATCCTCTTGAACATCACCAATTGATTCTTGCTTTTCTTCTTGAGCGGGTGAGTCCTTCAAGGATAGTCTCTCCATGTCTTCACCTAATGGTTCAATCTCTACAACATTCTCAACAACCACATTAGATTCTTCAAACTTAACATGCATGGTTTCTTCAATAGTAAGTGAAGATCTATTAAATACTCTATATGCTTTGCTAGTAGAAGAATATCCAACAAAGATAGCTCATAAGCCTTAGCATCAAATTTACCCAAATTCTCCTTAGTATTTAAAACAAAACACTTGCATCCAAAAACTTTAAAATATGCAACATTAGGTTTTCTAGAATGATACATTTCAAAAGATGTTTTGGAAGAATTCTTACACACATAAATACGATTTGAAATATAGCATGCGGTGTTTACGGCCTCGGCCCATAAATATTGAGGGAGGTCATATTCACTTATCATTGTCCTAGCCATCTCTTGAAGTGTTCTATTTTTTCCTTTCCACTACTCCATTTTGTTGTGGAGTCCTAGGACAAGACATTTCATGCTTGATTCCCTTTTCATCACAATAAGTCATGAAGAGTTGGTTAACAAACTCACCACCTCTATCACTCCTTATTCTCAAAATCGAAAAACCTTTTCTTTTTCAACCCTTTTCGAAAAATTTTGAAATGAGAAAATGTTTGATCTTTATTTTGCAAGAAGAAAACCCAAGTGAAACGGGAAAAATCATCAACTAAAACAAATGCAAATCTACTGCCATTTAAACTTTTAGTTTGTGTAGGTCCAAAAAGATCCATATGAATTAGTTCTAAGGGCCTAGTAGTCATGATATCCTTAATTGGTTTGAAGGAAGACTTGGTTTGTTTCCCAAGTTGGCACGCACCACAAATGCGGTCTTTCTCAAACTTCAAGCAAGGTATACCCTTCACTAAATCCTTAGAATTAATTCTAGCAAGATGGTCAAAAGATGCATGTCCTAATCTTTTATGCCAAAGCCAAGAATTTTCATCAAAAGCATTCAAGCATTTAGTAGAACAATCTAAATTAAGCATGTCAATGATATAAACATTATTGTCACGAAAGCCGGTAAGAATACAAACATCAGATTTAACATCAAAAATCTTGCAAGAAGAATCATCAAAAACAACTTTAAGTCCACGGTCACAAAGTTGACTAATGCTAAGCAAATTATGTTTTAAACCATCTACTAAAACAACATTCTCTATAATAGGAGATGCACCAATTTGAATGTTACCTATACCGATGATAGTTCCTTTGGAGTCATCCCCGAAGGTGACGGAGCCACCTTCCAAGTACCTTGATAGGGTTGTAAAGTTATTGATGTCCCATGTCATGTGTCTTGAACAACCACTATCAAGGTACCACCGCTCCCTACGTCTTGGAGCCTTGGTGTGTACCTACATCAAATAATTTAGGACTTAATTTTGGTACCCACATTTTCTTGGGTCCTAGAGGGTTAGTTTCATTAACCCAAACAAGATTATTTGATCTATTAACTTGGTCATAGCAAAATTTAGCTAAATGTCCATTCTTACCACAATATGTGCATCTATATACTCTACCATATTTGAAAGCATAATGAGTGTGTGATTTGTGAGCATGAGAGTTGTGAGCATGAAAAGACTTAGCATGTGTAGTGTGAGCATGTGAATTTTTAGCATGAGAGGTGTGCTTTTTGGAAAACTTTTCTTCAAGTTTCTTAGTGTTAAAAGCACAATCTTTCAAAACTTTTTCAAAATCAACCATTTTAATTTTTAAAGAGGAAATTTCTTTTCATCAACAATAGGAGATTTTCCCTTACAAGAAACCTTGTAGGCATTAAACTCATTTTGAATAGAAATAAGATTAGAAGAAATATCATCCTTTTCTTTAGAAACTATAGCAAGTTGATTTTTGAGAAAAGCAACTTCCTTTTGCAATTTTAAGCATTCAAGTTTCTTGTTATCATAAGTTTTGAAAAGTTCAACAAAAGCATGTACAAGAACTTTCTTACTTAATTCATCATCTTCATCATCAAGAGATGGAGAGGTTACCTTTGGAGTGTTTGCCATGAAACACATGTTTGCCGTATCCACCTCTTCTTCGGACTCGCTTTCCGAATCCCACGTTGCCTTGTATGCTTTCTTTTCCTCCGGCTTCTTTGGCTTGAAGGAGGAAGTCATCTTCTTCTTAAACTCCGGGCAATCCGCCATGATATGTCCGGGTTTGCGGCAATTGTAGCAAATGATCCTTCTTTCCTCTTTGCCTTCAAATTTTCTCCGGAAGTTGAGCTTGTTCTTCCGGTACAACCTCTTGACGTTCCGCACAAGTAGAGTTAGCTCCTCATCTTCTTCTTCATCTTCTTCATCGTCATCATTGGTGGATGAAGTCTTGAAGGCTATGGATTTCTTCTTTGAAGTAGTGGCCTCTTCTCTTTCCTTCTTCTCCATCTCATGGGTCTTTAGGTTCCCAATGAGACTAATGAGGTCCATCTCGTCCTTGTCGTTCAATTCTTTTAAGGTGGTGGCCTTTATCTCCCATGAAGACGGAAGAGCCCGAATCACTTTCCGCATCTTTTGATCGTTGGAGATGTCATCACCTAAGGAAGAAAGACCATTAGTGATTTTAGTAAATCTTGTAATCATACTATCAATAGACTCATCATCAATCATTTTAAATGACTCATATTGGGACCTCAAGAGATCTATCTTAGCTCTCTTGACTTGTGAAGTCCCTTCGTGTGTGACCAATAAGTGTTGCCAAATCTCATAGGCGGATTGGCAATGAATTACCCGTGTAAGGTCATCCTCATTCAAGGCGGTTAATAGGGAGTTTTGGGCCTTGGAGTTACCCTCATATTCTCTAAAGTTGAAGTCGGTCCAAGTGCTCTCATCACCATCGGGTGCTACATAGGGTTTGGTCAAGGACTTGCCACTAAGCTACCCAAGGATTGCAAAAATATAGTCATCCTAACCTTCCAAATACGGAAATTAAGTCCATCAAATTTAGGAGGGGTTTTAATGTTATCGGCCATGTTTACTAGTGTATGAATGTATGAATGAAAATGTTGATTAGCAAATTTTAAGGATCTCTCTATGGATGTTAAGCCAAAACCTAGAGTCGAAGCTCTGATACCAATTGAAAATCACCTAGAGGGGGGGTGAATAGGTGATTTTGCTAATCAATGGACAAATTAAAAATTAAGATGTAACAATCACCCAACAAGATTCACAAGATGAATGAAAGCAAGAAAATATGGCAATGATGATGATAAGCAAGTAATAAGTGCAAGTAAAGTAAAGTAAGGAGTGCAAGAATGTAAACCAAACGCAAACACAAGGATATGTTATCGAGGTTCGAGCACCCAGCTCTACTCCCCGCCTTCCCCAGAAGGATTCTAGCTACTTCCACTATCACAAAGAAATCACAATTACACCGGAGTACCCAACTCCACAATCTCAAGTACAAGCAATTTCTAAGTAGTCAAAAGACCACAAACTCTCTCTTTCAAAAAGTCTCTTCCCTTACAAAAGGTCCTTAGAGAACAATGAGTAGGAATGAAGCTCTTGTTGTAAGTAAGAAAGAAAATTAAATCAGAGAGTATTTCAAAAACACTTCAGAAAATGAGAGAGAATTTCAGCACAAAAACCAAGAAACAAAGCTCTTTTGAATGCCTTAAACTTTTGAATTTTTTCTTGTAATAATTGTTGTAAACAATCTCTCCCCAAACACCCCTATTTATAGGAGAGGGCTAGGGTTAAGGGATAAAACATAATTAGAATTAATCAGAGAGTATTAGGTTTGAAATATATCCCTTAAACCAATTTTAAACACAAAAAGACAAAATATAAAACAGCCCAGAAAATAGCCGTTTACTGTTCAACGGCTAGTCCGGTCGACCGGTCGGTCGACCGCCAATACAAAAATAGAGCCGTTGCAGGCATACGGTCGACCGCCCGGTCGACCCAACAAACCCGAGAGCAAAGCCACAACAGTCAGGTCGACCGCCCGGTCGACCGGCAGACATGCACACTGATACGTGCATCTGCCAGACCTCGGTCGACTTGTCCGGTCGACCGGACAAGACTGACACAGGCACGGTCGACTGGTGCGGTCGGCCGGCTCAGGACAAAAGATGAGTTTGAAGCACAATTTTGAAAAGACTTTGATTTTTATGAAAAATATCTTTAAATAGTACTAAGTATAAAACATAAAAATTGATTTGTAGGCAGAGGATTTTGTATCAAAATATTTTTGTACATTTTATAGAAAATCATCTTAGAAACAATATGTGTGCAAAAACGTGTGTGATTGAGCTTCAAACCTATTCACTATTCTTTAACAAAACTCTAAACCTATAAAACTAAAAACAAATCTTGTTGAGCAATCTTCAAGTCTTGAGCCATGCTATGCCTTGCTAGAGCCCCTTCTTCTATATTCCTTCCTTGATATGCAATATGCCTTCTTTGCTTCATGAAACCTAGAAGTTGTTGCAATAGCTAAGCAATGGCCTCCAAATGTGGTACTAACCTGAAACTTATCTTAAACAAACTCATTAGTACCAAATAGCACTAATTTGGTTTGTCATCATCAAAACTCAATAAATGGAGAGTGTAACATTTCGGGCCAACACTATCAACATGCACAAGCACCAGAAGATCTCCCTGACCAGAGCTCCTTTGGTCAAGGCTTGAAAGTAAAAGTAAGTCTCAGTTGAGACTAGTATGGCTCCACGTGAGCCTACTTTAGCCTAATATGAGGCTCAACAAGCTTCATGTGAAGCTGAAGTCTTACGTGGACCTACTACAGTATCCTCCAGTAAGGCTAATTTAACTCTTTTTTAGCTCGAAACAACCCCCATTACAACTTACTTTGCCTCGCACCAAGTTAGAGATGGATCTCTTTGTTTAGCTTTTGGCAAAGTTACTCCTCCACCCTCTAGCTATGAGGCTGAGCTTTGTAGAGTATTCTCAAAAGAACATCCAGCGAAGCTAAGGCCAAAGCATCATGTGGCCCTAGCATGGTCCAAGCTTGTTCATCCAGCGAGCTAAGGCCAAAGCACCATTGGTACTAGCATAGCCCAGCCATGCAGTGGAGCTAATATATCTTCACTGAAAGCGCCAACACAATGCTACACTACTGGATTCTCTTCTAGGAGCAAAACTAAGGACTTTATGCTATGACAGCTTCGCAGTGCGAAGTTAAATATTGCAGCAAGGCTAGTCTAACTTTGTCATTGCCAAAAGTAAAGCCTGTAAGGCTAATTAAGCCTAAGGTTTTTCAGCCCAAGAGGGCTAACCTCCAGCTTTCCTGAGTATCCATGTTGGATCAGTTAGGTCCAGTTAGCACAGACTTGCAGGAAAATTTGAGCAATAAGCGAAAAGTCCGCTCTGATGAACCAATTCACATTTCGCCATCTCAATGTGGGGAAGCGGGATATCAACTTGCGATGGTTCATTCCGTTCATTATTGTTTGGGGTCAATCCCCGTTAATTCTCTTCTAGCTCAGCAATCGATGTTTAATTGATTGTCAGTCCAAGCTTCTAAGCGATTCAAGTATCAAAAGAAGAAAATGACAAAGGTTTCGCATTTTGCAGCTGCCTTTATCAACATGATAAGCAGAAGAAGGGATCTACTATGGTCCTAATGAAGGAGGCAAGGGGTTAATCCTCCTCTCGGTTCCCTAGACTTAGACTATAGCTCTGGCTTAGGTCAGATAATGGTAAAACAAGAGGGTGCCTTCCAAGCTACTCGCTCTAGGTTAGCAATACCCTTCAATTATGATCAGCTCTCTTCCTCGACAGGAGGTGCTTTATCACTAAAACCATTGAGGCATCTTTTTCAGTGGTCTGATGATGAATGAGAGGCCATGGTTAAGCTTCTTCTGCTACAATAAGCTTGGTGCAAATAGGGTTTGTATCAGCCAACAAGACCGATAACAGCAATGATGATGATCTCTGTCATTGCATGAAGGCTAAGGAGCAAACTTCTAGGGATGAGCAAGCAGCCTTAGAAATATCTAGCAGATGTTAGCTCAGCTTCTGAACAACCGGAACAATGATGACACCATCGGTAGTGATCATGGTAAGGAGGAGAACCTCAAAAATGAACCTCCCAAGATCGAGCAATCAAAGGAAGGTTCGATAGTTGATGCCAAAGTAATCAAAAGCATTCAAGCTCAGCTGCATCCTTAGCTCAGAAGGATGAGCTGAAGAAGATAGGAAAGACTCGTTTTTAGCGATGGAATGGGATTCGGTGCCCTATCCACCAAAGTTCAAGTCGCGTGTGTTGCATACGTACAACGACAAGAGCTCATCAAATCAGCATATCTATTACTTCTGATCCTAAACCGGTAATGTAATAGATAATAGAATAATCATGGCCAGATTATTCATTGGCACCCTCAAGGGGGTAGCCTTTGACTAGTTCAGGAGCCTTCCAAGCGGCTCCATCAATTCTTGGGTGGATTTGAAAACCTGATTTTGTTTTCGATTCTACGAGGATGACACTGAGGTGACTATGGACAAGCTTCTCTCAACGGTCCAGAGAGAAGGAGAATCTGTCAGGGACTACATGGAGAGATTTCACAACCTTTCTTTCATGTGTCTATCAGGCATGCCTTTACCCATGTTGCTCCAAACATGCCGGCATAACTTCCTCGATAAGATGGATGTTCGAATGGGGGCCGTCAAGGCCTATTTATGTAACTAGTTTGTCGAGTAAGCTTAAATAGCTGAGAAATCAGCTAAAAAATTTGAGCCCTTAATGCCCAAGAACAAGTCAGGGGCTGATAATTGTGATCATCATCTATATTTTGCACCACTTTTATACCTATTTTTTACACATTTAATGCTGCACGGGTGTTTTTATTTATTTTTTTGCAGAATTAAGATTAAAGAGTAAAAGATAGAGAAAAAAATAGAAAATCGATGCTAAAGAGAATGATTGCAACAATTTTAAAGATCCAAACATCTAGAACCTAATTGATTGACAAAAAAGTTTATAAAATATGAGAAAGAATCTAACCAAATTTAAGGTCAAATCAAGTCAAATTTCGACTGCATTGCCAAAATTTCAGCTGAGAGCCGAACACTGTTTGACAAAGAGCAGACTCAAATTCAGACTCAGATTCAGATTGGATACTGTTTAGCATTTTGATCATAACTTTCATTACAAAAATCCAATTCTGATATTCAAGATGCTATGAAAAGAGTACTTAAAGGGATACAACTTTGTTGTTGTCAACATTGCCTAATATGGCAGCTGGTTGAGTTATATTCTGAAATTAAACACCAACTATTTGCAGATCAATTCAGAATTAGATTTTCACACCAAATTGAAATTGAATTAGAAGTCCTAATATGTTCTTAACTGTAATTAGCTCTGAGGATTATATAAGAGTTGCACTCTCTAATAATTTTATCAAAAATAAACTTTATATTAGGATTTTAGAATTCAGTTTTTTAACTTTTGGGGAAGAAATTCTGCACATAAAAGTTGAAGAAGAACGGTGAAGAGGCATCATCGTTTTCTAAATTGGTATTTTCTAATCTTTTTCTCCTTCTATTTTATAATTTCATGGAGTTCTTATTATTTACCATGTTTTTTATCTCTTCTAGTATGAACTAATTCTCCATAACTAAGGCATTGATGTAGGATAAATATTATGACGATATAAGGCAGAAAATTTGTGTAATCGTGTGAGAAAGATTCACCGTACTTAAAGCTTCTTCTAACTTGTCAATCTACTTGATCGAGAGATTATAGATTTTTGAATTAGAAGATAGAATTAGTATTGTTCGAGAGAGAATACTAGTTAGGTTAGGAAATTTTAAATGTTAATATGAATAGTAAAAATTCACTAGCACGAGCATAATTTTATATCTGATTATATTTGCCAAAATCAATTGCCCTAGCACTTTTCTCCTATAAAAACCAACTCTTTTTAGTTTATTGTTACTATTTTATTCTCAATCATCTTCTTAATCAATTATTCAAATAAAATTAAAAAAAATTAGTTTGGTATTCAATAGACATCAATCCTCATGGGAACAATACTCTACTCACTTGTTTATTACTTGTAAATGATTGGTGCACTTGTCAATTTGCAACATCTAGTTTTAAGAGTCGTTGTTGGGGATTATTTTCTTAATGATATTTTAGACTAGTTTTAATGTGAATTTGCATAATTATATCTAGAATTTCCGTTCTACAGTATGCAGAGGACGCTTCACCAAAAGGAAGAAGTTCGGCCAGCAGCTAAAAATTCCGCTGTGCAGCTGACCTAAAGTGGAGATAGGGGAGGATCTTTTAGGTGCTACTTCTTGATTGGTTCATAAGATGATCGAAGAATTCAGAACCATTAGATCCTGATTCAGAGATAGATATGACCTTTCGATGCTTGTTTGAAGAGAAGAAAGATCAAGAAGCGGCGATGGGTGCAAAGAAGAAAGAAGATCAATGAGGGACTATACTATTTCCTCCCTGATCAGAGCTACCTCATGCATCATCCCGCTGACGATTCAAGCAAACAACTTCAAGCTTATACCGGGGTTGATTCAAATGCTGTAAAACATATGTCCATTCGGAGGCTTTCTCAATGATAATTCTAATAAACAGATCGCAAGTTTTCTCATAATATGTGTGAGTGGTCACCAATATTGGATATTTATTGTTACATTCTCCTATTATTTTGTTTAATAAACCTTGCTATTTAATTACTTTTTTGTCTAATTATTTGCTGGGCCTTTACTAAATAAATGAGGAGATAAAATGAGCCTAAAAGCCCACTAAAATATAGATTAATCAAAATCAAGGATAAGGACAAATGTTTAGCTGAATATTAGAGCAAATCAAGGAGATAGCACTAAATAAAAATTGGTTAAATTCAGATTTTTATGAATCCATTTTGGTTAGCGTAAAACACTGATATCGTCAAATCTGTAGCTCAAATCGAGAAACCAGATAAATAAACGGATGAAATATCAAATCAGGGACCTGCATCCTCTGGATCTAGATATCTGGCCACAAAACTGCAACAGATCTGCCGCATTCTAGTTGAGATACAGGGAGCTTTTGCTCCCCCTATCTTCAGACGCTCTCGCACGTTATATTTTCGCTATAAATACTTGCAAATTCTGAGGTCAGAGGGAACGATGGATCAGAGAGTGTAGGTTAGGATATTCTGTAGCCTATAACTTAGGATTTTAATTTTCTTCTATTTAACTTTTATTTTCTTCATGTAACTGAGAGGAGAGGAGAGTTTCATCGACGAATGAGAGTGAAGCTTGTACTGAGGGTGAAACCGGTGTAAGTAAGTTTTTTCTTTAATTGTTATTTGAATCGAATTAAAGTTTCATTTTCTTCTTTACTCTTATTTTTCTTCTACTTCCCTCTTCTGTGTTTGTAAATCCAAAAGACTCTGATAGCCTCGAATATACCTTGCCCTTGTAGTGCCGTTGATGGTTTATGGTGATGGATAGTTATTTCTATGTTAGTGTAGCTTGCTCCTTCATTTCATAATTTAGAATGGGAATGGGGATGGTCCTATATGTTATGGTTTGATCGCCTTCAAGCCAAGGTACATCTTCGATACAGATCAAAGGTAAGCAAGCGCCGCAGAGGTAAGTATTCTATTTAGCTTTTCTTTATTCTTATTTTTAGGTTTAGAAAATAATTTAAAAAATACCAACTCTTTATTATTTTCACTTTCTTTGCATAAACTCATTTTCTACTTTCTTCACCTTCTCAATCTACCACTTTTTTCTTAACTTAACAATAATTATTTTTCGTTTTCTTTACAAGAACAAAAAGAAGAACTTTAACCATTTCTAGTGAACCAAAAAAAAACTTACAACACGCTCCCATTGCTAGTCTCTCCTTGTGGATCTCGACCCGCATAATCACTTGCTATCATAGTAGTATTGAGTACCTTGCACTTTTTATTGTTAAGTTCTAAAATTCTGTATTTTTCTATATAGGTTCTAACTCAATCAAATTTTGGCGCCGTTGCTGGGGAGGGACGATAAGTAACTCCTTATAATTTACTATTTTGGTTAACTTTCTTCTCTGTTCTTGTGTACAGTAGGAGACATCAAGGAAATTTTTTGCTGCAGTGAACATATAAGTGGCCTTGGACTCTGCTTAAGAAAGCAGAGTCCATAAGCCCTCAGATTTGCCACATTCTCACAGCAATTTGAGTGTACTACTAAGCTGTATTTTTTGTAGATTAGTTGAATTGCAAAGTTTAAGTTTTTGTAGCTATTTATTTTCTTATTTACTCACTGTGCATACTTTTCTAACCTCAATAGTAAAGTATTGCTTGTAAATGTTAAAAAACGTTTAGACTTGCATTTAGGCATGTGTCTATTTTATTACATTTTCTATTTATAGTTGAATAGTGCTAGAGCCAAGATATGTGTGTATGGCGTTTAGTATATGGTTCATTCTTATATAAAATATTACTTGAGTGTTACTTTTCTGTATACTTGTACACTGCACTAAACTGAATTAAAGGCATGTCCTATAAACAAGATAAGTTAGGAAAGTCATTATCCTTTCTTAGCCCACAAACAGTCTATTCATTCATTAACCCAAGCATAACTTAAAACTGATAGACTTAAGGACATCTCGGACTCAACAGGAGACTGACATTAAAGGAAAATTGATTAAAATTTGATTTTTGTTTAAGGTTGGGAATTGAGAGGCGAAACCTCGAAGAACAGTGGTTAGCATAATTAGGCTCGTTGCTTAAGCGCGGATACCTCCCACTTGTCTTGCTCCTACCTAGCCGATTAACTTGTGATCAAATTTTGCAATATACCCCCAGTGGACAGTCTAACCAGTTAGGAGTCGTCTAGGTCTAAAGTCTACCCTAACTTAGGCTAGATTTTTTTTTTATTTGTTTGCTTGCTTGCTTGTTTTTGTTTTTGGACATCTTAGTGATATGAATTATAATCAAAATTATTTTGTGCATATTATGATCCATACTTCACCCCGATCTCTTTTGACTCAAAAATTACCAACCCGACACATCATAACTTTAACCAACCAAGTATGTCGGATTAGTCTTTTCCAAATCAATGCATGCCCAAGTCACAATATTGTTAACAAGACTGGAACAATCATCATTACTTTTTACAGAGTGAATAACGATACAACTCCCCCGAGTCATATTGACAACCACCATTCCAACATTCAGCTTCTAATTTTTTGAGTCATGATTAACCTATAGAAGAAAAATCTGATGTGATTAAGAGCGTTGAAGCTATGATTGAGTCTCAAGAAGAAAAGATGAAAATGATGGACTCACAATTAATATGAAACTTCCAAATCCATGATCCTTACTCATTTTTCAAGTCTCACAACAAGAAGAAGAACCTATGGACTTAGATAGGAGTATGAAAACCTAATTCAATTTGAAAATTATTTTTTCCAATCTCTTAATAGGCTAGAAGCACAAATGAGTTGTTTGATCAACATGGTTAAAGATAAAAATGAGAAAACTCTGCCTAAAATATGTTTAGTGATTAATCTCTAATTTTGCATAATTTTCATCACATTCTCATATTTATTTCATATAAAATTCTACTAATAAAACCTTACTTGCTTGATCCTAGGTCCATGGGTGTGCAAAAGAAGAAGAAGACCTAAATCACGATTTAATTGGTGATTAAAAGCCTACCAAGTAGCTATTGATTTTAGATTGAAGATTTTGTCAGCCCAGAGTATCAAATAACGAATTCAAGACATCCAGGAGTCAGACAACAAACTGGGCGACGCATTGCCCAAAACTGGGCGCGCGCCGCCCTGCCTGGGCTGCGAAAACGCGGCCCTGGCCGCGTTTCTGCGGCCCTTTGGGCACGCGCGCCTGCGCTTCGGGCCACGTGCTTCCCACGTGGCCCCCTTTCCCCTGGTGCCTATAAATACCCCCCTGGGGTCTTCAATTTGAGCAGATCCAGAGTTTTAGCAAGTTTTTGTAAAATTGTTTTTAGGTTTGTAGTTGTTGTAGCTGTTCTTCTTCTAGTTGTTGTTTTAGCCATTAGAGTGAAAGAGAAAGAGTGTGTAAGTATTGTATTTGAAGGGTGACAAGCTAATACAAGTACTACTTCTCTTCCTTCTTTCAATTTACTTGTGCTTTGCTTTGCTTTTACTTCCTTATTGTAGTGTAACTTTCTTCTTCTCCACTTCTTTCCCTTTATTGTTTCTTTTACTTTTATGGCTAACTAACTTTTCTATAGCATGGCTACTAACTACTAACCCACTAATTTCTAACACTTGATTGATAACCCACATGAGTCAATAGTGTCAAACAAGCCTTGTGCAAATAAGAGCTATGGCATCTTAAGACGAGGATTCTAACTCGAATTTACCTACAACTATTTACTTTCTTATACTTCATAATTAATGAGTTTTTGATGATCTATAGATTGTGTTCTTTGCTTGTTATTGTAAGTTAGAGACTTTTCCTTTTAACTTTGCCGATACCGCTAGTGCACTCATGTCTTCCCTTATTCTCGCCTTCTATTAGATCTTGATAAGGGAATGTCCGAGTTTTTGCCGTGTAAAGCTAAGTTTTAGGATGAACTTTCACTCGATTTTCACGTGAATAATTCCAATGCAAAAGGGTTGTGTTCGCCTATGATCCATCGTGAGGCTATCTTCCAAAAGTTAGAAATTAGTGGGAACACTTAGTAGAAAGTTAGACATGCATTTTTTTTACAACTAAGAAAAAAATCACTTTTACAAATTATTAAAACATTTTCCAACAATTATTAAAAACAGCTTGTTTTCACTTTTAAATTCTTCATTTGGAAACAAGAACTTTCTTTCTTCTTGAACTTTGAAGCCGTATCAAGCTTCTATCGCTCTCCCTCCTTATGGATACGACCCGTATAGCCACGTCGCTACTACGGAAGAATCGCAAAAGCAGTAACATCAACCCACACTCTTTTTACATATTCTTGTACTTGCTTTTTGCTGATCAAATTTTGGCGCCGCTGCCGGGGAGGGAACGACTTTATTGTTCAATACTAAAAATTGTTCTTTGTTTTTTTTTGTGTAGGAGAAGTACCAAGGAGCTCACTACCACGGGAAGCGAAGGAGGTGGCCAAGGACATTGCGCGAGGATTCATTTGCCCACGGAAAAATTCGTGTAAAAGCGAGTTTTTCCGATTGAAGTACTAACAAACTCGTTTGCAGGGTTGCCAAAAGTCGCTAAAAAATTGCTTTCTAAATTTTTAGTTTCCTTGGATGCTTCGCCTTATGCATGTTTAATAAATTCAACAGAAATTCACTTGTTGCTTAATTGAAATTTGGATTAGACTTTTGCATTTAGGCCACGTGTCTATTTCAATTCATTTCAATTTATGTTGAAGAGTGCTGGAGAAAAGGTACGTGTGCATTCATATAGAATAGGACCAACATTTTGAAGTGATTTACCTCTTTGAGTGTTATCTTGTTGTGAATAAACTGCACACTTGCACAATTGACTTTAAGGGCAAAATCCAAATAAACAAGATAAGGTGGGGATTTCATCACCCTTCCTTAGCCCAAAAATCATTTCCAAGTGCACTCACATTTTCCCAAGCCTTAACTAAAAGTCAATAGACATTGGCCCTAAGGACATCTTGGACTCACAGAGAGATTAACCGAGGTTAGAAATTGTAAAAATTATACTCCTGCAAAATCGGTGTCTAAGGAAAGTGGATTGAGAGGTATAGCCTCGAAAGCTCCGTGGTTTGGCGTAATTAGGCCCGTGGCTCCGCCCGGATACCTCCCCCCGAGCTTTGCCCTTTCCTGGCCGATTAGCTTGTAGTCGAGTTCCTGCAACAACTTTCTCCGGAGAATCGACCAGTTAGGAGTCGTCTAGGTCCAGGTACCTTAGACTAAGGCTTGTGGTTGTTTTTCTTTCTTTTGTTTGTTTTTTGTTCTTTTTTGATTATTTGTTGTCTTCACGTTGTTTGTGGTGTACTGCATGCAAGAGTGGGTGAAAGATCCGTCAACTTTCAGATTAATAAGAAATACTTCTCTACCCTTGCATCCAAAACCGGTGATGGCGTCACTTAAGGATAGATTTTACCGGATCAGAACTTCACTTCCATCTTGCATAAAACTTCCTGAAGCAAACAGAAATAACTTTGAGTTAAAGCCTCAATTCATTAACACTCTTCCCAAATTTCATGGTTTAGAATCGGAGGACGCATACTTCTTTGTTAGGGAATTTGAAGAAGTATGCCTCATGATGCATATACCCCAGCTAGGAGACGATACCGTTAGGTTACGTTTCATCCCTTTTTCCCTAAAGGACCTAACTAAGAAATGGTTGTACAGCTTGGCAGCAGATTCAGTCACGACCTGGGATGATTTCGTCAAGGCCTTCTTGAAGAAATTCTACCCAATTCATAAAATTGCCCTCATTAGGAAGAACATCATGCAGTTTAAGTAAGACCCGAGCGAACCATTTTGGAGATACATTGAGCGATTCAAAGATCTCCTAGCTCAGTGCCCTCATCATGGCGTGGAGAAATGGCGTCAGTGCCAGATTCTCTACGATGGTCTAGATTATCAGACAAAAACCCTGTTAGAAATGATGTGTCAGGGAGGGTTCTTGCAGAAGGATGAGAATCAGGGTTGGGATTTATTTGAGGATTTAGCGGAGAAAACCCTGCAATGGGAGCCAGCCTCGAAAAAACCTAGGAATTCACCATCTATAGCTTCAAGAGGAGGGCTCCTATCTCTAGAATCATCCATAGCTATCGAGGCTAAGATTGCTACCCTAATGAGAAGGATAGAGGCTCTGGAAACAAAAGAGCCTGCCAGTGTCAACCAGATCAACCCACCACCAATTCACAATCCAGGTTGTTCATATTGTCAGGCACCAAACCATGTCTTTGAAGAGTGCCCCATTTTTCATGCCCAGCAAGTGCCACCGGCACACCTAAACGCGGCTTACTCATGGCAGCCTCACAACCCCTACTCACAGACCTACAATCCCGGCTGGAGAAATCACCCTAATTTCTCCTGGGCCCAAAACAATCCTCCCAGGCCTAATTTTTCCAACAATTTTCACCATCCTACTCCTCCACCAACTTTTCCTAGTCATGCCCCAGCTTCCTCCTCCCAAGGCTCACGAATGGAAAAGAAAATCAGTAAATTGGAGGAGAGCATAGAGGCTTTCATCAAGTCCCAAACCGCTTTTATGTAAAACCAGGGACAAACTCTGAACAATCATTCATAGGCCATATCGAGATTGGAAATGCAGATGAGCCAGTTAGCTAGCTCCCTAAGTGAAAGACTAAAAGGTACTTTGCCTAGTGAGCCGCTAGTTAACCCAAAAACTCAAGCATATGAAATTCAGGATCCATCGATTAACCAGTACAATGTTGTTCACACTCTGCGATCTGGAAAGAAGGTAGACAACCAGGTCTATCAGCAGAAAAGTCCAGTCCATCCTAATCCTACTCCAGCCTCCACCTCTGCTAGTTCCTCCCAATCCACTCCACAAACATCTGACGAGGACAAAGCTGCTGAACAAGTTCATAAGCCTGTAGTACCCTTTCCCAATAGGCTTAGGAACAACAATAAAAATATGCACATGGAGAAAATGCTAGAGATGTTCAACCAGATCAAATTGAATGTGCCACTTCTTGACGCTATCCAACAAGTCCCGACTTATGCCAAATTTCTTAAGGATATGTGTACAAAGAAGAGAAAGACCAATGTGCCCAAGAAAGTCTTCTTGGCCACTAATATAAGTGAAATTCTGTCTGGTCCCATTCCGGTGAAATACAAGGATCCCGGATGTCCTACTATTTCCTACACCATAGGACAGACCGAAATCAGAAGAGCGCTTCTTGACCTGGGAGCAAGTATCAACTTGGTACCTCTCTCAGTATACCAGCAACTGGGGTTGGGCAAGCTAAGCCCAACTCGAGTCACCATTCAACTAGCTGACCGATCTGTGAAGATCCCGATGGGGAAAATCACAGACGTCCTTATCCGGGTCAGGGATTTCATTTACCCCGTTAACTTCGTTATGCTTGAGACCCAACCTGTGTCCAATCTTAGGTCTCAAACTCCCGTCATCTTAGGGCACCCATTCCTTGCTACAGCCAATGCCATAATCAACTGTAGGAATGGGTCCATGCAATTGACTTTTGGAGACATGACGAAGGAGGTCAGTGTCTTCAATCTTGGAAGACAACCTAGGGATGTCAATGATCAGACGTTTGAGGTCAATTCTATTGAAAACCTGACCAGTGAGCATGAGGAAAGTATAGAGACAGAAACTGAGGCAGAGTTTGATCTGGAGGCTGAGAATTTTAATCTAGACCTGATCGTAGATTCAACAGTGGATTGGGCGTCAAGCCCAAGTGTACCCCATCCTAGGATTGAAAGCCTAGAGATTGCCTCCAATGAAGCAACACCTTCCCTAGAGCTAAAAGCCTTGCCTGAACACCTCAAGTATGCCTACCTGAGCGGAAAAGACACCTTACCAGTCATCATAGCATCCCACCTGACTGAGCAACAAGAGGACAGCTTAGACATAGGGAAGCCATTGGATGGATGATGAAGGACATCAAGGGAATAAGTCCAGCCATAGTGCAACATAGAATCCATTTAGTCGATGAAGCAACCCCTAGGAGGGACCCACAACGAGGGCTTAACCCTCTCATGCAAGAGGCAGTTAAGGCTGAAATTCTGAAACTATTAGATAATGGGATAATTTATTCCATTTCTGATAGCCAATGCGTTAGCCCTGTTCATGCGGTCCCTAAGAAGGCTGGCTTTATGGTGGTAGAAAATGAGAAAAAAGAGTTGGTACAAACAAGACTACCTACCAAGGTTCGTGTTTGTATCGACTACAGGAAGCTGAATGCAGCTACCCGTAAAGACCACTTCCCGCTACCCTTCATCGACCAAATGCTTGAGCGTTTGGCTGGACATGAGTACTACTGCTTTCTAGATGGGTACTCGGGATACAATCAAATCCCCATTGCTGCAGAAGACCAGGAAAAGACGACGTTCACCTGCCCGTTCGGAACCTTTGCTTATCGGCGCATGCCTTTTGGATTGTGCAATACTCCCGCAACGTTCCAACGGTGCATGCTTAGTTTGTTCTCTGACATGGTGGAACGTTTTCTTGAGATTTTCATGGATGACTTCTCCATCTACGGAGATTCATTTGATCAGTGTCTTCATCACCTAGAGTTAGTGCTACAAAGATGCATTGAGAAGAACCTAACTCTAAACTGGGAAAAATATCACTTTATGCTGAGATAGGGGATTGTCTTGGGCCATGAGATTTCGAGGAGAGGCATAGAAGTGGATAAGACTAAAGTAGAAGTGATTGCTAAGCTTCCACCACCTAAAAGCATCAAGGATATTAGATCTTTTTTAGGGCATGTTGGGTTCTACCGACAGTTTATTAAGGACTTTAGCAAAATCGCGAGGCCCTTAACCAACCTGCTCGCTAAGGACATGCCCTTTGATTTCAACGATGAATGTTTCAATTCATGGGGGAAGCTTAAGCAAGAACTTATTTCTGCACCTATTATTTTGCTCCTAATTGGGCCCAGCCATTTGAAATCATGTGTGATGCATCTGATTTTGCTATTGGCGCTGTTCTAGGACAGCGCATCGATAATAGGCATCATGTGATTTACTATTCAAGTAGGACCTTGAATGACGCCCAACAGAATTATACAACGACTGAGAAGGAATTCTTGGTCGTTGTCTTTGCGTTAGAAAAGTTCCGGCCCTACTTGTTAGGTTCGAAGACGGTGATTTTTACAAATCACTCGGCTCTGAAATATCTCATGACCAAAAAGGAAGCAAAAGCCCGACTAATTTGGTGGATCCTTTTGCTTCGAGAATTTGACTTAGAAATCCGGGATAAACGAGGTATAGAAAATGTGGTTTGCTGATCATCTCTCATGAATTCCGAATGCGCCAACCATCCAAGCTCCGATCAATGAGAATTTCCCAGACGAGCACATCCTAGCCATTCTTGAGGAACCCTGGTATGCGGACATTGTTAATTACCTGGCCACGGGACAATTACCCGCTGACTGGACAAAGCAAGACCAATACCGCTTCTTTGTCCATGTACGGTACTTCTTCTGGGAAGAACCGTATATTTTTAAGTATTGTCCCGACCAAATTATTAGATGATGCATACCAAAGGAGGAACAGAGGAGTGTGCTCAGCTTTTGCCATGACCTTGCATGCGGAGGACACTTCGGTCCCCGTAAGACTGCAGAGAAGGTTCTACAAAGTGGGTTCTACTGGCCCACTTTGTTCAAAGACTCATATCATTTTTGCAAGTCATGTGCAAATTGTCAGAAAATTGGGAAGATTTCAAGAAGAGACATGATGCCCCTGAACCCGATCCTTGAAGTTGAAATTTTTGATGTTTGGGGTATTGATTTCATGGGGCCATTTCCCAATTCCTTCGGCAACCAATTCATTTTGGTTGCTGTAGATTATGTCTCTAAGTGGGTAGAAGCTGTGCCAACTAAGACGAATGACAACAAAGTGGTTATCAAATTTCTTAAAGAGAACATCTTCTCCCGATTTGGCACCTCCAGAGCGATAATTAGTGATAATGGATCACATTTCTGCAACAGAGTTTTTGAAACTCTGATGCGAAAATATTCCATCAATCATAAGTCATCGACTCCGTATCATCCCCAGACAAATGGGCAGGTCGAAGTAACCAACTGATAGATCAAGCTCATTCTGGAAAAGACTGTCGGACAAAACTGAAAGAATTGGTCAGTTAAGCTTAATGATGCATTGTGGGCTTACCGCACTGGTTTTAAGACAGTTCTGAGGATGTCTCCTTATAGAATCATATTTGAAAAAGCCTGTCATCTGCCAGTAGAGTTAGAACACCGGGCCCTCTGGGCAATTAAGCAACTCAACTTTGATCTGACCAAGGCCGGTGAACTTAGGAGACTGCAGATTTCAGAATTAGAGGAGATACGGAATAAAGCCTATGAGAATGCCCGAATCACCAAGAGCAGGACTAAACTTTTTCATGACCAAATCATAACTCGGAAAAACTTTACACCGGGAGATAGGGTTTGCTGTATAACTCTAGGCTTCATATTTTCGCGGGGAAGCTGAAAACTCGTTGGTCGGGACCATTCATTGTGTGCACTGTTTTCCACACGGTGCTATGCTTATTGCAGACCCTAAGAACAATACGGAATTCAAAGTGAATGGGCAAAGACTGAAGCCCTTCTTGACCAATGAGCCTATGACTGCGGATGATAGTGTGCTGACTCTTTTTGATCCATCATACACCTAACCACAACAAATAAATAAAATAAAATAAAATAAAATAAAAATTGTTTATATGCTTACCCCTTCTACATTCTTTTTGACATTTCTTTAGCCTATTCGCACTTGGCCGGCCCGAGTCCACGAAGACGGTGACATCATTTCTTCCCCCTATTTATTGCATTTGCATTTTCATATGCATTCATTGAGGACAATGCATTAGATAGGCGTGGGGGGGTGCTAACACTTTTTCTTTTTCCTTTTATTCTTTCTTTTTCTTTCAAAAAAAAGGAAAAAAACAAAAAAAAAGAGAAAATTTTAGATTGAAAAGAAATTTCATACTCTTTATAAAAATACCAAAAGATTGTAGGAATTATGGGAACCTTATTAATGAATGTTTATTTTTGCCTAAATAAACAAGAAAAATTGGTTTGACTAAAAAGTTAGAAGGGATAAGAAAAAATAACTCATACCTTTTATTTAGCCGTAGTAGAATATGCATAACCCACACACACATGCTTGGGATTTAGAGACACGACTCTGAAAAAAACAAAAAAAAAGCTGAATAATTGTGCCTCAAGAAGCATGATTACTCACGCAAAAAAAAAGAAAAAATTATACAATAATATATAAATAAATCTTGATTTTGTGGCCTACTCCACTTGCATATTTGACCTGAAGGGTGTTTTTCCACCTGGTGCCCTAAGACCATCTGGTTTGGGAGTCATCGGTTTGATATGTGTTACATAAGTGAAGTAGAAAGCCTAATGGAACCAAGAATAATAAGTAAATATTAATAAAATTAAATGATATTCAAAATTGAGTTGAAAAATCCCAAGCACATCACACTTACACATTATGCATATCCATCTAAAGCAAAATAAAAGAATAAGTTAAAAGTACAAGATCCTTTCTAAATTTAAAGAAAAACCATAGTTTCTTCTTTTATGAAGGCTAAAGTATAAGAGGACTTATGAGGAATAAACCTAATTCTTACATCCTTCGGTCATTTTTACTTAGATGATTGAAAGTTTTTTTTCATGACAAAATTTTTTCTAACAATTAACTACTTTTCTTTACTTACTGGATTTTGTGGATGCAATCCGCTAAAAACCCTCAGGAGATAACACTCCTCCTCTAGGGCAAACTTAGAGGTTTAACGGCTTGTTGCACATACTCAGTGCAATCGTGTCACCTGCAAAAGTGGTGTAATAATGTTCTCATTTTTGTTTTGCTTGAGACGAGCAAAAAGATAAGTGTGGGGGTGTGATTAGTCTCTAATTTTGCATAATTTTCATCGCATTCTCATATTTATTTCATATAAAATTCTGCTAATAAAACCTTGCTTGCTTGATCCTAGGTCCATAGTGTGCAAATGAAGAAGAAGACCTAAATCACCATTTAATTGGTGATTAAAAGCCTACCAAGTAGTCATTGACTTTAGATTGAAGATTTTGTCAGCCCAGGGTATCAAATCACGAATCCAAGACATCTAGGAGTCAGACAACAGACTGGGCGACGCACTGCCCAAAACTGGGCGCGCCGCCCTGCCTGGGCCGTGGAAACACGGCCTTAGCCGCATTTTCACAGCCCTTTGGGTGCGCGCGCCTACGCTTTAGGCCACGTGCTTCCCACGTGGCCCCCTTTCCCCTGGTGCCTATAAATACCCCCTGGGGTCTTCAGTTTGAGCAGATCCAGAGTTTTAGTAAGTTTTTGTAATCTTGTTTTTAGGTTTGTAGTTATTGTAGTTGTTCTTCTTCTAGTTGTTGTTTTAGCCATTAGAGTGAAACAGAGAGAGTGTGTAAGTGTTGTATTTGAAGGGTGACAAGCTAATACAAGTACTACTTCTCTTCCTTCTTTTAATTTACTTGTGCTTTGCTTCGCTTTTACTTCCTTGTTGTAGTGTAACTTCCTTCTTCTCCACTTCTTTTCCTTTGTTGTTTCTTTTACTTTTATGGCTAACTAACTTTTCTATAGCATGGCTAACTAACTACTAACCCACTAATTTCTAACACTTGATTGATAACCCACATGTGTCAATAGTGTCAAACAAGCCTTGTGCAAACAAGAGCTATGGCATTTTAAGACGAGGGTTCTATCTCGAATTTACCTACAAGTATTTAATTTCTTATACTTCATACTTAATGAGTTTTTCATGATCTATAGGTTGTGTTCTTTGCTTGTTATTGTAAGTTAGAGACTTTTCCTTTCAACTTTGCCGATACCGTCAGTGCACTTGTGTCTTCCCTTATTCTTACCTTCTATTGGATCTTGACTAGGGAATGTCCGAGTTTTTGTCGTGTAAAGCTAAGCTTTAGGACGAACTTTCACTCGATTTTCACGTGAATAGTTCCAATGCAAAAGGGTTGTGTTCGCCTATGATCCATCGTGAGGCTATCTTTCAAAAGTTAGAAAATAGTGGGAAAACTTAGTAGAAAGTTAGCCATGCATTTTTACAATTGAGAAAAAAATCACTTTTATAAATTACCAAAACATTTTCCAACAATTCTTAAAAATAACTTGTTTTCACTTTTAAATTCTTTATTTGGAAACAAGAACTTTCTTTCTTCTTGAACTTTGAAGCCGCATCAAGCTTCCATCGCTCTCTCTCCTTGTGGATACGACCCGTATAGCCACTTCGCTACTACGGAAGAATTGCAAAATCAGTAACATCAACCCACACTCTTTTTACATATTCTTGTACTTGCTTTTTGCCGGTCATTCAGCCATTCCCGATTACCCTAACTATATTGATGAAAATCAAGAATCATGTTATCTTGGAGACTTTAACCAAGAGTCAATTTCATTACATTAACTTGAACTTGACCAATATCAACCTATTGGCAAATTGGCAAGTTTTTATTTCAATGAAATTAATTTCAACATGAATGTGACTCCGACCCATAACTTTGTGATTTAATTAAAATTTTTGAATCTATGTTGACTCTGATATTCTTACCCGAGCTGGCCCCATTTCTCGAGCTAAAGTTGATTCATGTATCCACAGATTTTCAAATTGAACCACCTCTTTTGGATAGTCCCATTTCTTTGATGAAAAAAGAATGTGAAATTAAATTCTTTGATTTGGATTAACTCATGAATCAAAACTAACTCCCGAACCCAAAGTTAATTTTTTCGAGTTAGCAAGGGTTCCCGAACCTATCACTCTTGAGCCCAAGTCAACCATTCCACCATATCACATTCCTTTGCTGGACATAGGTATAGACCATGATGTCTCTGTGATAATTTGTCAAGAGTGGTCATGTAAAGGGAATAATTTTTATAATAGGATCTTTCATGATCCTATTCATATTGGGGATTGTAATTATGTAAATAAAAAAGAGGCCAATGAAGGTGGGTTCTGTGAACCACCACATAATTTCGAGTGGGCAGCAACGCTTGGGCTAATCCGACCACCACCGAAACCATCAGTTTGAGGTAACATTTTCCTTCCCTTTCTTCTTTTTCATGCATTCATTCATACATTGAGGATAATGCATGAGATAGTTGTGGAGGAAGGTTCTAATATAACATAAGTTTTCTTTTAATTTTTAATAAAATGAAAAAAAAAGTTTAACATTTTCTTTGCTTTTAAAAACTTTTTGAAAAGACAAACAATATTTTGTCTTATTTTTTTGTAAGAAAAAAAGTTAATTTTAAGGAATAGGAGAATCATAATTAGGATTTCTTATACTTGGTTAAAATAAGATTATTTGTTTAATTTCTAAGGTTAGCAAAAAAATTTGAAAAACTAAATTAGTCTTGATTTTTACCTTGATGAAATATGTATACTTTATACACTTACACACTTAGGGTTCAAAAACAAAGATTCTTATGTCTTATAAAAAAATATTTATATATATATATATATATATATATATATATATATATCAAAAATCCTCTGATTAAGCTGAGTATTTGTGCCTCATAAAGCATAAGTCCTCACGCCTAAAAGTGGTCCATATAATAAAATTTTTAGCTTTGTGGTCTTATTTGCTCGAGTTCTTAAGTCCTTAGGGTGTTTTCTCACCCGGTGCCCTAAGGCCATCCAGAATGGGGGTCACCGACTAAAGGCTTGTTGCATGGGCAGATTAGAAAGTTTAATAAAACTAAAGAATAATGCCACTAAAAATATAAAAAAAGAAAAAAAAATAAGGCATAAAAGTTAGAGTCAAAGAATCCCGAGTCAAAATTTTACCGTCACAAAGGTGCATATGACTTAGGTAAAAAAAATAGACTAGATAAGAAATACAGTTTGACTTCTTACCTTGATGGATAAGAAGTTTTTGAAAAGAGATTAAGTTTAGGAATGAAAATTTTGATTTTCCTATAAGATTACGTGAACTCTTATAATAATATTTTAAATATTTTCTTTCTCTTAAACTGCTTTTCGAAAATACTAACACTTTATTTCTCTTTCTTTATGAATTTTGTGGGTATAATTTACTGAAACCCCTAACGAGATAAAACACATCCTTTAGGGGTAAACTAGAGGTTTAACGGCTTGTTGAACATGCTAAGTACAATAGTGATTCCAACAAAAGTAAGTAGACAAGGTTAGCGTTATTTTACATTTATTTGTTTTGCTTGAGGATGAGCAAATGATGGTGTGCGGGTGTGATCGGTCACCAATATTGTATATTTATTGTCACATTCCATTATTTTGTTTAATAAACTTTGCTATTTAATTATCTTGTTGCCTAATTATTTGCAGGGCCTTTACTAAATGAAAGAGGAGAGAAAATGACCCCAAAAGCCCAATTAAATTCAGATTAAATCAAAATCAAGGATGATGGCAAATGTTTAGCAGAAGATCAGAGCAAATTAAGAAGATAACACCAAATTTAAACTTGTTCAATTCAGATTTTTATGAACCTATTTCGATTAGCTGAAGATTAACACTGATATCGTCAAATCCATAGCTAAAATCGAAAAACCAGATAGATAAACGGATGAAATATCAAACCATCGACCTGGATCCCCCATTTGGCCATCTGGCTAGAAATTTGTCGCAGATCTGGGCTTTTACCTTGGATCTGCTGCATTCTTATTGAGATACGGGGAGCGTTTGCACCCCCCATCTTCAGACGCTCTCCCCGGTTGTATTTTCGCTATAAATACCTGCAAATTCTGAGGCCAGAGGGAATGATGGAGCAGAGAGTGTAGGTTAGTCTATTCTGTAATCTGTAACTTTGGATTTTTAATTTTCTTTTATGTAATTTTTGTTTTATTTTGTGTAACTAAGAGGAGAGGAGAGTTTTATAGAGGAATGAGAGCGAAGCTTGTACTAAGGGTGACACCGGTGTAAGTAAATCTTTTCTTTCATTATTTTTTGAATCGAATCAAAGTTTTATTATTTTCTTTACTCTTGTTTTTCTTCTACTTCCCTCTTCTATGTTTATAAATCCAAATGACTCCGATAGCCTCGAATATGCCTTGCCCTTACAAGTGTCGTTGATGGCTTATGGTGATAGATAGCCATTTCTATATTAGTGTAGCTTGCTCCTTCATTTTGTAGTTTAAAATGGGAATGGGGAAGGTAATATATGTTATTCTTCGATCGCTTCAAGCCAAGGTACATCGTCGATACGGATCAAAGGTAAGCAAGCGTCGAAGAGGTAAGTGTTTTATTTAGCTTTTCATTATTCTGATTTCTAGGTTTACAAAAAGATTTCAAAAATACCAACTTTTTACTATTTTCACTTTTTTTTTGTATAAACTCATTTTTTATTTTCTCTTCCTTCCCAATCTATCACTTTCTTCTTAACTTAACAATAATCATTTTTTTTTCTTTACAAGAACAAATAACCATTTCTAGTGAACCAAAAGAGAACTTACAACATGCTTCCATCGCTAGTCCCTCCTTGTGGATCACGACCCACATAATCACTTGCTATCGTGGTAGTATTGAGTACCTTGCACTTTTTATTTTCAAGTTCTGAAATTCTGTATTTTACTGTGTAGGTTCTAGCTCAATCAATGTGATACGCAAAGAATCAATGGTGTGTCAACAGAGGTAATAAAACTAAAATTCTTTCCTTTACCTTTGAAAGATAAAATACATGGTTCAATTCTTTGTAGAAGAATACAATTGCTACATGGGATGAGATGGCGAACAAGTTCCTCACCAAATACTTTCCACCCACAAATTAGCAAAATTTTTAGGTGATATCACAATCTTTACCCAATATGATTCATAATCAATTTATAATGCTAGGGAAAGATACAAGGGATTGATTAGGAAAGTCCCACATCATGTACTCCCCAAGTGGTTAGAGATCCAATTCCTCTAAAATGGGCTGCAACGGAACACAAGGATGATAGTTGATGCGGCGGCTAGAGGAGCATTGATGAGCAAAAATCCAGATGAACCCTATGAGCTCTTGGAGGAGATGGCATCTAATGACCTTCGAGACATCGATAATGGTTGCGGGCATGCACGAACTTGACACTATCAAGGCGTTGCAAGCTCAACTGACATAATTAAGGAAGAAATTAGGAGCCTTCAATGTAAATACTATTCAACTTTAGCCTTAAGTATGTGATTTATATGGAGTATGTCACTTTAGTGGAGATTGTCAAGTTGGACAAGCTAATTACGTCAACAACTTTCAAAGATCCTACAATCCCTACTCCAACATTTACACTCCAGCATGGAAGAATCATCCTATCTTAGGGTAACACCAACAACGTGATGAATCCCGACAACCTCTATCAACACAAACAACCCCCACCATCACTAGAGAAGAAATCAAGCTTGGAGACCGTATTGGAGCAACTTGCTACAAATTTGCATGATTTCATGGCTAATATTGAGACAAAGATAGAAAATGAAGAAGCCCTCGTCAAAAATCAAGCATTATCTATACAAAATCTGGAAGTTCATTTGGGAAAAATTGCTAACATGCTCTCTGCAAAAACACAAGGATTTCTACCAAGCAACACCAACAAAATTCCAAAAGAGCAAGTACATGCAATTACCATAAAGAATGAAAAGCAATTGGAGCAGGTACAGAAAGAGTCTTTTGAAACAGTATATCAGAAAGATATTAGAGATGAAACAAAAGACAACCAGAGGAACATAGGCTAGAGCAGAGAAGAATTTTTAGCTACGCAGCCAAAAATTTGGTCGAGGAGTCGAACCACATTAGAATCTGAACCCTTTCCAAAGTTTGCTATGAACCCCCCAGTGAAAGCATATGTTCCCCGCTTATGTTTCCTCAAAGAGTCAGACGAAACAAAATAGATAAACATTTCTTTAATTTTTTAATATGTTCTAGAATTTACGTATTAATATTCCATTAGTAGATGCTTTAAAACAAAATCCAAAGTATACAAACTCCATGAAAAAGATCTTATCTAAGAAGAAGAAGTTGTTGGAGAATGAAATGCTCAAGCTCAACGAGTAGTACAATGCGATCTTTCATAACAAACTACCACCTAAACTTGAAGATCCAGGGAGTTTTTCTATACCCTGCATTATTGGAAATTTTAAATTCGACAATGTTTTATGTGATCTTGGTGCAAGTATAAATTTAATGCCTCGCTCTGTTTTCAGGGCATTAGGTTTGGGAGAGCCGAAGCCAGCTACTATCTCACTCCAATTGGTGGATAGATCGACAGAGTACCCACTTGGTGTTACTGAAAATGTGCTCATTAAAGTCGACAAGTTCTTTTTTTTCCAGCCGATTTCATCATGTTGGACATGGAGGAAGATAGTTCCCCTCATATTAGGTCGATCTTTTTTAGCCATAGTAAGAACTTTAATTGATGTAGAAAAAGGAGAACTCATCTTTCGGGTGCAAGATGAGCAAGTTACTTTTAAAGTTTTTAAAACAACGCCACAACATCGAATATCAAAAAGTGCTTCAAATTGACACCAATGACAAGCGAGTAGTTGAAGCACCAAAAAAGGAGTCAAAAAAAAAACTAAGGAAAGTGCCCAAGTCTACCAAATCTGAAAGTACAAATATTAGGAAGAAAAGTTTCTACTTGAAAGTTGTACCTCTGAACCAAATATAGAAGAAAGTCCAAAAGATCGCAAGGAAGAACTCGAGGCCAACACCTTCCATACATGAGTCTCCATGAAGATCAGAGAAAGCCTAACTAATGCTATAATTTAAAGTGCTAATTGGGAGGTAGCCCAAGTTTTCTAACTTTCTTCTTAGATTCTTGATGTTATTTTAACTTTTCTTACTTTTTTGGTCTATACCAGGTACCTCAACCAAAATCGAATTCAAAATTAGATCTGCATGATGAACCACCAAGATGATAGAAATAAATTGAGCCAAAATCTAAAACCAGTAGAGCCAAAAGTTCAGCTAGGCAGCCGACATTTCGGCTATGTAGCCAAAAATCTGACGATCCAAACTCTAAAATTATCCCAAGTGATTTCTTTCTAGTTACATAATGATTTATATTTTCTAAAAATTTAATGGACATGGGTAATTTTTGATAGATAATTTATTTATGAGTGTCTAAAATTAAAAAAATAAATAAATTGGTCTTTGGGGAGGAGATATATATTTGTGATTTGCATGGGTTATTGTTTCATCTTACTTTGCATGAGGAATGCCAAGGTTTAGCTATGGGGAGGGGGTCTAAGATTTTTTTTTAATTTTACCTTTCCTTTATTTTAGGTTAGTTTTTTTCTATTCTTTTTATGATTTTTTACTAGATTTTTCTTCTTCTTTTACTGACTGAAAAAATTTAAAATTTCAGTAAGTTTATCTAGTTTTAAGAGATTAATGACCATATAGTTTGAATTAGACAGGGTATCAATTTGATAGATTCCTTAGGCTTTGAGAAGAGATGAAAAATCTGAAAATTAAATGCCTTAGAATTTGTTTGCGTGAATATGTACTTTTTCTACACTTACATATTGATTTATGCTTGTGATGATGATGATTACTTAATACTTGAAAAAAAAGATTCATGTTAATTTACTTTGACCTAAATTATTGATTAGCTAGATATTTTGGCCTCAAGAAGCCTTAGTATTTACGCGAAAGATAGTTAGGTAAGTTGAAAAAAATTAGATATAAAAAATTATATATATTAACAAGTCTAATGATCAATTAACTAGATATCTTAGCCTCAAGAAGTCTTGATATTTACATGAAAGAGAATTGGATGAGTTATATGTATTATAAAAATGATAAATAAAAAGAAGTGCTTAAAGGGCAACAAAGTGGTAATACTTCAAAACTTCTATGAAAAAATAGAAAAAAATTAAGTATACAAGTTTGAAATAAAGTCCCAAGTTAAGAGCAATCGCACGCTCATAAAGATGCATAAGATCGTAGAACTTAGAAAAGTAGGTGGTATATGCTATGATTTGAAGTCTTTAGAATAAGAAAATGGAATTTCTTGATAGGAGATTGAACTTGAAGATAATTGCTTATGAAAACTATTGAACTTATTTACTAGTGATGCTTATTGAACAGAATTTTTTTTTCTTTCTTCTTATTTTTCTATTTTTTTATTTACTAGTGATGCTTATTGAATAAAAATATTTTTCTTTCTATTTACTAGGAGACAACACTTTGTCCAATAAGGTAACCTAAAGGTTTAACAACTTGTTGCACATGCTAAGTATAATCGTGATTCCTACAAAAGTGAGTTATATATATTTTTTATTTTTAGGATTTTAGTTTTTTTTTCTTTTTAGATTAGGAGTTTTGCTCGAGGACTATCAAAAGTTAGGTACGAGAGTGTGATAATTGTGTTTATCATCTATATTTTTGTACCTTTTTTGTTACACATTTAAGTGAAAGAGTAAAAATTGAGAAAAAGCAGAAAATCGATGTTAAAGTAATAATTGCAGCAATATATTTCAAGATCCAGACATCCAAAAATCTAATAGTCTTGCCAAAAGATTTTATGAAATATGACAAAGCATCTAACAAAATTTAAGGTCAAATCAAGTTAAATATTGGCTGGGTAGTCAAAATTTCAGCTGAATAGCTGACCACTGTTCAACAGAGAGCAGACTCAGATTCAGACTTAGATTAAGACTGAACACAATTTAGTATTTGATCATAACTTTTTTTGCAAAAAATATTATTCTAATGATTCAAGATGATATAGAAAGACAACATAAAGGACACAACGGTGTTGTTGACAATGTTTCCTAATACGATGGATGGATGAATCATCTTCCACAATTAAATGTCAGGTGTTTGCAGATCAATTTAGAAATAGATTTTCATGTCAAATTGAAATTGGATAAGAAGTCCTAATGTGTTCCTAATTTTAATTGGCTCTGAGGTCTATATAAAGTGCTCCACTCTCTCATAATTGTATCAATCTCATCATAGAAATGAATTTTATCTTAGGATTTTAGAATTTAGTTTTTTTAGCATTTGGAGAAAAAATTCTGCACATCAAAGTTGAAGAAGAACGATGAGGAGGCATCATCTAGGGTTTTCCAAATTGGTGTTTTCTAATCTTTTCTCTTTATAATTTATAATTTCATGTTGTTCATATCTACTATTTTTTGTATCTCTTTTAGTATGAACTAATTTGTCATAACTATGGAATTAATGTAGGTTAAATATTATAACGATATAATTTTATTACCTTAGGTTATTCTACTATTTTGTTCTTCAAGTTTAATCTTTTGCATGTTAAGTTTTTATTCTCGAGTTTCTTGTTAGTAATTAGTGACCAACAATTATATGGATGGTTAGGTTTGAGACTGAGAGGAGATAACCTAGCGTGGCATCATTGGAATAGAAATCACAACTTGGCACATTGATATAGACAAGTTGTGCAATCATGCGAGAAAGATTCACCGTACTTAATGCTTTTTCTAACTTGTGAAACTATTAGATCGAGAGATGATAGGTTCTTAAATTAGAAGGTAGAATTATTGTTGCTCAAAAGAGATTACTAGTTTGGTTAGGGACTTTTAATTTTTAACATAAATAGTAGAAATTCACTAGCATATGCACAATTTTATATCTTATTATATTTGACGAATCAATTATCCTAGCACTTTTCTATTATAAAAACCAACTCTTTTTAGTTTATTGTTAGTAGTTTATTCTCAATCATCTTCTTAATTAATTATTCAAATAAATTAAAAAAATTAGTTTGGTACTCAATAGACAACAATCTTCATGGGAATGATACATTGCTCACTTCTTTATTACTTGTAAAGGATTGGTGCATTTGCCAATTCATAACAACAGGGGTTACAAATAAGGGACAAGACACAGCCTAACCTTCCTAGGCTAAGGGGAAAGAAACCATGGTTGTTAAGCTATCTGTAGAAGCTCCACCAAAGTAGAAGAGGAGCAACGCCAACATCCAGAGTTCAAGTTTTCTCTGAGATGGTACTCCTTCAAAGTTGAGCAGGTAGTGGCAATTTTTCATTTGCTCAATAAGCTTAACAAGTTCAAGTTATCAAAAGTTTGGCGCTTTGATGAGGTTAGACGCACAAACGATCCCAACTACTGTCTCTTCTAAAAGATAGTTCACCATCCTACCCACAAGTGCTTTGTCCTTAAGGACAAGATTCAAGCATTGATTGATTCTGGGGTTCTGACATTAAAGTCAAAACAAATGAAAGTCACGGCCAACATGGTGACTCTAAATTTTGGAACTTCACAAAGGTGACCGTCTTGGATGGGGTTGCCCCCGTCCCTAAGGCGAGATTGGACATCATCAATCCGCTGACCAAGGAGTAGGAGGCTAAGAGCTTCAGTTCATTATCAACAAAATCTAGGGAAATCATGTGGGTACACCCAGACATTGTCAAAGATGAGCATTGGGAGCTGAGTCAACTGAAGCCCAAAGGCAAATATTGCAACATCATCTTTCTGGTGTTAGACGATGATACATTTACTGTAACTTCTCTCAGCAGCTTTGAAGAAGAGAAGTTTGCCTTCACAACGCAACCCTTTACCTCACAGCCGATGGGCACTCGGTCTTGCAAGCAGTACTTGCGACAAAAGGACCAGACACTCGATGGGACTCAACAGCTGACAATGTCAGAAACTGTTGTACCTGTCCAGGCTCCTATGCCTTTGGACAAAGAGAAGAAAAAGTAGGTTCACTTCGATAAATCCTTGAAGAAGAATCCTTATCAGGAACTCAACGCTCCTTTTTGCTTCAACATATTGGTGCAACTGGCCAATATTTCAGCTTATATCACTCTGCACGAGCTACTTCACCTCTCGAAGGAATTGAGAGAGGCTCTTAGCGATGCACTTGCTAATTCATAATCATTTCTACCTCAATTGCCCTCAATCCCTCTTGATGATAGTGAGGCACCATGTCTCTAATGCCATTTGGTACAACAATATGTACCATACGTCACCTTCACTCCCGAGAATATGCTCCTCAAAGACAACCATTATGACTGACCTTTATACTATACGGGGTACATTGGGTCCATGTGCATTAAGAAGGTCCAAGTCGACCCGGGGTTTGCTTTAAGTATCATCCCCAAGAGACTTCTCTTCTTTCTCGGCATCCCTTTAAGCAGGTTGATGATGATGAGTATGATGATATACGGCTTCAAAGATAGGAGTAGTCACCCTCTGGGCAAGATCTGTTTCTGATGCCAAATTGGAGACCTAAAATCAAAAGTGACATGTTATGTCATTGACGTGGACACATCTTACAATTCTTGCTCGAACGGCCTTGGATTCACGCTAACTAGATTTTGCCATCCACACTCCACCAATGCTTCAAATATGAGGATGACAATGCAATGGTCGGGATGGTGTTCATAGAAATACAATCGTTCAGGAAGTGAAGAACTACTTCACTAATTCATTATTTTATCGAGAAGATGATAATGTGGTGAAAGAACCATTGCCAGATGATATCGACAACAACAATAAAGCAGACGCAAAATCAGGCGACGATCTAGTGGCTACCATTGATGAAGAACCAACGGTAGCATACTTTAATGATCCTGATTGTAATAATTCTTCTGAAAATGATGGCGAATGGATTCGTAATGAAAATGTCAATTTTGATTATTCTCTCTATTTTGATGATGTACATAGTCTTATTGACATAAGTTCTTTACACATGCCTTTGTCAATGTCAATGGCATGTATGCATGTAGAAGATGACGAAGGATCTGTCTTTATTGTCCCTCTTTCCAAAAGGGACCAATTGCTAATCATATTTGGCAGAGTCTGACATCGGATTACTACATCCAGCAACTCAGACGAATATCTAGGGCCCCCATGTTTCTTTCATTATGCATGGTCAGCACACCGCATGATGAAGAAAATGGAATATGACTTGCATCGTGGTGAAGGTTTGAATCAAAAAGGCATGATGCATCCCTTTACAACCTTTTACGTCAAAAGAAAAGCCAGCCAACTACTATGGTCAGATGCATACGGGATTAGGATATGTCACTCCTCCCTCTTAATTTGAATCAGTGTCCAAAGAATCCCTACAATCGCATTCCTCATATTCACCATCTGGAATTGAAAGTACACCTACAATAAGGTGAATAGGTGTAAAGCTAATCTAATAGGCAATAATACAGAAATGCAATAATTAATAAAAAATGATGCAAATGGTCATCTCAAATCAAGAAGTGAAGCCGAAGTCCCTATAAAGGGCTCTAGAACTTCTCCTCTATAACATCTAGACAATGAGTTGAGGTGCTCAATTGCCTTATTGACTGAGAGAGATGCTAGTAATGAATAGCAAGTGCTAATGAAAGTAAAAACACAAGTGTAAGCAATGCAAGTAGAGTAGAGCAAGAAAGAAAGCAATCGTAAACACAAATGATTTATTTCGAGGCTCAAGCACCAAGCTCTCCACGCCTTCACCGTGTGAAGGATTTCAACTAGCGACTAAGGATCTTTCCACAAAGGAGCCTGCACAAAGGAACTATAATGGTCTACATAAGACCAGAGTACACAACTCCAACTCTCAATCCTCTATATAAGAGGTAGCACAAAACTAATGAGATTTACAAGCTCTCGGTGACCACAAAAATCACAAATAATCCCTTTTACAACTTCATAGAGTATTTGATCTGAGATGGAACTCAAGAAATTTTGTGAAAGAGAAATCAGTTGAAATGAATCAATTTAAGAGCTGAAAACTTACAGAAATTGGCTGGAAATGAGTGCACTTAAAGCAAGAAAACTTGAAATAATTTATTTTTAATAAACTTGATTTTTTAAATATTTTTTTAAAAACAACCCCTTAGTAATCCTCTACAAATAAACCATATATATAGGCAAATGATAAACAGTGTTAGAAGAGCCTACCAGGTCATTGGGAAAGAGAAAAGATCCAATAAGGGTTAAAATACCCATTTTGTAATAAGTTAAAATTATAAGATTTTAAAAACAAGCAATTACTCTAGCTCTGACAGAACTTCAGTCAATCGGCCGGTTGACAAAACTTCAGTTGACTGGCCGGTCGACTGAAGTTTAAAAATTTGAACATCCATGGGACTTCAATCGACAGCCCAGTCGATCGGTCACACATTGAGACCAAAAACTTGTCAGTCGGTCTGCCACCAGGTCGGCCCCTAGGGTTGCCGGTCGACTACCCGGTCGATCGATCCGGCCTAAAAATAATTTTGAAATACTTTTTGAAATCAAACTAATTTTTTAAACTTTTGTATTGGTTTGGAAAGTGTTGTGGCAAGACATAGACTATGATATACATGATATAAGCTGGATATATAAATTTGAAAAAATATGGGACACTTATCAAATATCAAGCCTTGTAAAATACCAAAATGAGGAAAACTAGATATCAAAACTCGTATTATGAAAGCACATATTTAGTGTGTGTGACTTCTTGAGCATCAATCATACACACTATATTTTAAACATTCTATTATCTCACAATCGTACTCTATGTCTTCAAACAATCTTCAACAGGACTTCTCCAAAATGTGAATCTTGATCGTCCAAACTCCAACCCATCCCTTGAGTGATCTTGAGACTATTGTATTTTTCTTTTGAGGAAGAATACACTAAAAATGTTCTTAGAACCTAAAATACTTAGAGCACACAAACTTGATTAGTACTAAATAACGTAATGTGGTTTTGTAATCATCAAAACAAAACCGAGGTATACCCTTGGGCCAACAATCTCCTTTTTTTATGATGACAAAATACATGAGTAATTGAGAATAGACAAATATAGGGAACTTGGAAAGCTCCACCTAAATTATGCTTATCTATCAAGTTCAATCATTTATGACTAAAGAATGTGACAATTTCAAATCAAGTCATCATATGCGTATAGGTATAGATATAAATATGAAAGATCATGTATAAATATACCAACCTCCATCCATGCCTCCAACTAACAAGTAGGTATGCAACAAAGCAAGGCATACAAACATGAAATAGAGATAATAATAGCAAGTAGCGAATCATAAATCTCTAACTCAAAAATCTCTCCAATACTACATAACTCATAAATATTCTCCTTTTTTTGGTCATATATCTCAAAAACTAATTAAAAGTAATAGATACCAATATAATGAATTCAAAGTCTATCATTGTTGTTACCAATTTTATTTTAAAATAAGCGACATAACACCATTTAATGTAAACACAAAAAAAAATCAAATATAAATACCAAAAAAACAAATAAATTGAAAAACTTATGGTCCATAATGTAAACATTCAATTCAACACAAATGAAAGAAAATCTATTAAGATCTAGTGGTTTAGTACAAATATCTGCTAAGTGAAATCAGTAGAAACATAGTCAATCTCAATATCACTTTTCTCGTATTGATCTCGAAGAAAGTGATATTTAAGCTCTATATGCTTGGTCTTGCTATGTTAATTTACATTCTTGGTCATATGAATAGTACTAGTATTATCACAAAATATTTTAATATGGTTAAGATTCAAATCATAATCAAGGAGAGAATATTTCAACCCAAAGACTTGTGTGCAATAAGCCCTAGCCGCAACATACTCCACCTCAGCGGTTAGAGGGATACGAAATTTTGTTTCTTGCAAGAGTACAAAATGAGACAATTTCATAGAAATTGACAAGTTTCACTAGTGCTCTTCCATCTACTCTACAATTGGCATAGTCAGCATCTAAATAACTCGATATAGAGAATTGTCCTATTTTCGGATACCACGAACTAATTCCAATAGTGCCCTTTAAATATCAAATAATGCATTTTATGGCAATTAAGTGAGACTCTTTAGAAAAAGATTAAAATCTGGCATATAGAAATACACTAAACATGATATCTGGCCTACTAGCCGTTAAGTAAAGCAAACTACTAATCATACTACGATAGAGTTTAATGTCAACATTTTTATCATGTTTATCTTTATCAAGCTTCATTGTCGTAGCCATGGGAGACTTGTTTATCTTTGCATCTTCAAGCTCAAATTTCTTGATGAGTTCTCTTATATACTTAGCTTGATTGATGAACATCTCATCACCCTTTTGCTTGATTTAAAGTCCAAGAAAATAGTTGAGCTCCCCTGTCATATCATTTCAAACACTTTCTTCATGCATGATTCAATATTCTTACAAAATTTTTATTAATAGATCCAAAAATGATATCATTAACATATATTTGCTCTATTGAGAAATCATCATCTATATTGCCTTGTTGTCATGCCCCGCTTCCCAAAATACGGAATACGGGTACATGACGATGGCCAGCAGATACTCATGAAGAGTGAAATCTCTTCTATCAGTACCTTAGGCTGTCAATAACAAGCAGAATAGTACACACATATGCACATACAACCAAGCACAGACATAAAATCACATATCTGAAAAACTGAACCATAAACAATATCATCCACTATATCTGAAGAAAACAAGTCAAGAAAGAAAACTGAACTCACCAGAGAATAGCGAAATCAGAATATGATCTACGAACAACTCTCTATACCAGCTTCCAAATCTAAACACTAAAAAATAATATAAAAGTCCGTTAGAAGCGGACTAGTAAGAGTACATAGAGGAAAAGAACAATAAAAGAGAATATGAAAATGTAGTAACAATAAGTAGGACATAGGCAGTATCGAGAATTAAAAGTAATAACAATAACAGGAATAATCAAGACGGTAGATCATGTACAAGGAGACATGCATAGTGTGACATGTATATAATGAACATGAAATATCCTGGATAAGTAACTGTCGTGTAACATAATCACAAGATCACAAGAACTCGAGATCACAAGATAAAATAACATGATATGCCTAGGAATGTCATGTAGTCAAGATAATGCATGTCACATGAGTCTCAAGTGTCAATATCTTAAAAATACAAGTCAGGTACTGGATCACTAAAGACAATGAAGGATATGATGCAAGTGTTTATGTCTAGTATATTTTATTACTCTAATTAATGCAACCATCCTATGCCCCATCCCACAGGACAACTGCATATCAAACAAGTGATGCGTTAGTGGATCCTGATAGTAAGGAGAAATAGTTCACTGTACTCAAGTATCATGTAACATGTAATAACAGGAGCGCACATAAATAACAAGATCACGTGTGGCATCCAAACCCACAAGGGATCGCCCTTCCAAGCACACCTCCCTGGATTTTCCCTGCTACAGTCTCCCCCAATAACCCCAGCTTGATTAATTTTATTAACCAATGCAAATGTAAAATAGTGTGTTACTCAGGGCTACAGGATTAGAAATCGGTACCAAAAATATCAGTGACAGATAGTGGATATAATGTGTATCAAGATCACGAGACAATGTAACCAGTAACAATAACAAGTGATAAATATAAAGTTGTGCAAGTGATACCAGATACATGCAAAGTAGTGCAAATGATGTCAGTGACATGTCATCCAAAGGTCATAACAAGTTGGTCTTGATCATGTGTCCATATTCCAACAAGTATCCTCGAATAATTTCTCAAACTATAAAAGTTGATTTCCTCGATTAATTTCTAGTAATATCAGTATCACGATATCAGTCGATATATAGTCTTTAACTATCAATCTTTCTTTATTATTATCAAGTTAACCTCAAGATCCAAATCAAAGTGTTTGTCATGATCAGTATAAATTTCATGTCAATAAATCAATCTACCACATGCAAGCAATCATGCCAATTTAAGTTGGATGCATGTATATACAGGAACAAGATGCAAACATGATATGTAAGGTAATGTCACGCCCCGTTTCCCAAAATACAGAATACGGGTATGTGACGATGGCCAGCAAATACTCACGAAGAGGAAAATCTCTTTCGTGAATACCTTACGCCGCAGTAAATGAGGCAAATTCTCGCACACATATACAAAAGACAACCAGACATTTCATTTCACATAAAAGACATACTTCTAAAATATTCTTTGTCTGGATACAAGATTGAAAACATAACAAAGCAGAAATAAAAGAAGATACAATTTTGGCATCGGGATATCATAACAAGACAAAATACCAAAATACTTAAGATAAGAAACGTCGGATTCACGCCTGGTAATCTTCCTAGGTTCCTTCGAATAGTGGCTCGTCAGTCTCCTCAAGCTCTGATGCTGAAAATCAAGGTCCGTCAGAAGCGGACCAGCAAGTGCACACATGAGAAGAGGAAACAATAATATGAAAATGTGAAAGTAAAGGGCAATATAAGTAGAGCACTGGAATCAATGAATCATAAATCTGACGGTAATATAAACTGACAGGTAAGATACCAATGAGAGTAATAGAACGGTCAGGTGAAATAAGGTCATGTATGTATACTATGACATGTATATAATGAGCATGAAGTACCCTGGACGAGTAATGTCATATATCATAATCATCAGGTCACACGATCTCAAGATCACAAGTTAAGAATCATATGGCAAGTCCAAGAACATCATGTTGTCAAGATTACCCATGTCACAAATGATAATCCTAAGTCTAGTATGTTTTGTTATCCTAACTAATATAGCTGTCTTGTGCCCCATCCCACAAGACAACTACATATCAAACAAGTGATGCATTAGTGGATCCTGATAGCAGGGAGAAACAGTTCACTATACTCAGGTATCATGTAGCATGTAATAACAGGAGCACGCATAAATAACAAGATCACGTGTGGCATCTAAACCCACAAGGGGTCGCCCTTCCAAGCACACCTCCCTGGAATTCCCTTGCTACAGTCTCCCCCAATAACCCCGGCTTGGTTAATTTTATTAATTAATGTAAATACAAGATAATGTGTGACTCAGCGTCATAGGATTAGGGACCAGTATCAAGAGTATGTCAAATAGAGTTACATTACATATCAAAATTTTGAAAAATAGAACATGGTGATAACAATGAGTGACAAATGCATAATAGTATAAGTGATGCTAGTGTATTAGGTTGTAGACATAATCATAAAATATGAATCATGACATAGGGTGACGTCAACGTACTTGTACAATATTTACTAATTTAAAGTTATACTTGAATGATTATTTATGTATCAAACATCCTATGCATGCATGTCTTACTATACATGAGATCAAAGAAGGACATGAAAATTGAGATCGGAAAGGAATTTATAAACTAACAAAGGGACACAAAGGAGAGAGGGTATGTGTACTTGCTTGATATCGTTGAAATCTGAATTCCTGTAACTGCAACCGGCTCTGGGTGAAATTCGCGGCCTAAATATTACGTGAATTAATTAGAGACTTGACATGTTATTGTTGGCCCGAAGGCCCATCACTCTAGTTTTGATGATGATCAACTCATGTAGTTATAGTACTAATGATCTTGTGTTTAATTAGAGACAGATTTATGATCAAGATCTTAGTAGGTGCATAGCTTCAACAAAGGATTTAAAGTCAAGTTTTGGAGCTAGCACGGTTTGATCTAAGAGCCATTGGATCGTGTTTGGACCAAGTCAAGAAGATGAGAAGGCTTCAAGTGAAGACTTCAAGAAGATGAAGACTTGTGTCTAGGTTTGTTTTTATAAGATTTTGTTTTTGGATAAAATGTAAAGGATAGAATAGTTGGTGGATTACTCAAGTATATACTTATACACACACACTCTTGATAGTTTTGTTTTTACAAAAGATTTTCTTTTAGAAAAATACATGTTTCGTTTTTTGGGTATTCTAGTTTATATGTTTTAACCAAAACCATGTTTAGAGCTTAATGTCAAAAACATAGATATTTCACCATGTTTGTGTAGTGGATCATTTCCATACACTCTATACTTCAAATGAGTTTAAATATCTTATTTTTGTATTTGGAGAAGTTTTGAAAAACAAGTTTGGAAAAATACTGTTTTCATTTGAGCCAATTTTTCCATATTACAAAAATAGTCCAAATCATTTGTAACATGCCTTGATTTTGTGCAAGCATGTTTGTTTATCAAAGTATATTGGTAAAACTATTTTTGTAGATTTTTTATGTTTTTATGGGATTTTATGTGAGCCAAAAAGACCAAGTTTTTAATCCCTTAACCTTGTTTCCTGGCTTCAGCCGGTCGACCCGGACGGTCGACCGCAGCTTGAAGTCAGCCGACCGTCACGGTTGATCGACGTGCACAGACGTGCACTCCAGTTCTGGCAGGAGGCCGGTCGACCGTCCAGAGAGCTCTGCTCTCTGGAAAGGCCCCGGTCGACCGGGCGGTCGACCGGACAGAGAGACTTGCTCTCTGTATCCTGGCTCGGTCGACCGAACGGTCGACCGATGGCACAACGGTCTGAAATATGACCGTTGGCCGGTCGACCGGGCGGTCGACCGATAGTTCTGTCAGACCCCAACGGCTAGTTTTTCTAGCCCTATAAATTTGGGGGTTTGGGCATTGTTTTTCTCCAAGATTTCTAGTGGACTTTGAGCCAGTTTTTCCCATTTCTTTAAAAGAGTTTTCTCCACTAAATTGAGAGCTAATACTTCCAATCAAAAGGGGAGTTTATCAAGAGTGTTTAAAAGTGATTCTTTGAGTTTTCCTCCACCATCTCTTTCCTTATTTTCTCACACAACAGTTGAGCTATCCATTGCTATATCTTCCTATAGGGAGTGTTATTGTGAGAGTGTTTATTGGTGATCAAGTGTTTAGATCACCAAGAAATCTGTTCTTGTACTTTGAGGAGGCGGACGTGTGTGTCCGCGGTGTTTCGAGTTCGGGTGCAAACTCTTTGTTTGAGGTGCGGCCTCGGCGAGCCGGTGGGCTTGCAGTGTGTATGGACTAGAGAGAGTCCAAGGAGTTCTAGTGGGAACTCGTTGTAGGTGTTGCGGCACCGAGTGATCCAGTGGGATCGATTATAGTGGAAATCCTTCGTGTGTTGAAGGCGGGGATGTAGAGCAAGTGTGCTCGAACCTCGAAACAAATCCCTTGTGTTTACGATTGCTCACTCTCTCTCTCTTTGTCTCTTTGTTTATATCTTGCATGTTTTTATTGTTTACATGCTTGATATTCATATTGTGCTTAATTGATATACATGCTTGGATTGTTTGCTAACAGTTGTATTTAACAAAGAGAGCCAACGCGCCACCTCAACCCTTATCTAGGGGAATCTAGAGGAGTTAGTCCAGAGCCCTTCACGGAGAATTCGGCTACACTCTTGTGTTTATACGTGGTGTTTAGTGTAATAGTTTGTTTAGGTCATAATAGTTTGTACTTCCGCATTATTTGATATTTAGTGACCATTAGATTAGCCATCACCTATTCACCCCCCTCTAGGTGATCCTACAATTGGTATCAGAGCCAAGTGCTCTGAATTTGGGTCTTACAACCTAGAGTTAAAGATCCTCATTTTTAGGCTAATCACAATATTTATACACACACCAATGGACTTCATGTCACCACCCATGTTTGACATTCTTAACATCCCAATATGGAAGGTGAAGATGTCCTTGTACCTCAAGGCCCTAGGCATTCATGTTTATCTTGCTACCACTAATGATTCATATGTTAATAATAGCAAGAATATTGAGGCTAATGCAAAAGCCCTAAATGCTTTAAAGTCTACCCTAAATGATGATTATTTATCTAGGGTTTCTAATATTGAATCGGCTTTTGTAGCTTGGAACACCCTCATCTCCCTTGGCGAAAATGAACAATACTATGCGGGGAGCGACTCGGATGTTGGAAGTGACACCTCCAACTTGTGCTACATGGTCCAAGGGGATAACCCCCTTGAGGTAACTACCGATTCCGAGGTAGATGATAATGACATGTCATATGATGAGCTCACTTCATTTTGTCAATTACTTCTTGAAAAATATGACATGATTAAAAAGGAAAATAAAAATTTGAAAAAGAATTTTGATTGCATGCTAAAAGGAAATGATTCATTTAGAAATAAAGTTGCATGCATTGAAAAAGAAAAAAAATTTTGAAAATGAAAATGTTTCCTTGCTTTCAAAATTGAGTGATCTTTGTGAAGGAAACACTGGTTTGAAAAATAAAATTGTTTTGGTGAAAAAACAAAAGGAAATTGTTTTAAATGAAAATACTTCTTTGAAAAGAAAAATTTTTGATAATGAAAAAGAATTTGTTTCTAAAAAGAACAAGAAAAATAGTTTTATATCTCATCATGCTTTACATGCCACCACAAATGAGATAAATGTTTTGAAAAATAAAATGGATTGTTTGAGCTCCACTTTGAGCTCATGTGCTTTTAACCACACTAGATTGGACTCTTTGTTTTCAAAGAAACAAACTCCACGCATTCATGCACATCATCCTCATCATGCATATGCTTATGTTGCACGTCATGATCACACTCACACACATAAGCATACTAAGGTGTACAAGTGTACACATTGTGGCCGCAAAGGCCATTTAGCAAAGTTTTGTTATGATAAGATAAAAGCTTTAAATTTTGCTAAGAAAAATGTTTGGGTGCCTTACAAAGCTAACCCCCAAGGACCCAAAAGAAAATGGGTACCAAAGTCCCCACCTTGTGTATTTGATGTAGGTGAGGGCTCTCACAAGACGTGAGAAATTTGGTGCCTTGGTGGTGGTTGCATGGACTTGAAGGACATATAATTGATGCACCGCTATCAAGGTGTTTTGGTGGGACAACCACCATGTTTTGGAGATTTGGAATAGTTCTTTGGTTTGGTAACTATTTCTAAACTCCTAATTTATTTACATGCTTATTCATTCATGATATCATATTGCAAGTTCATGTTTTTTTGTGCTTCATGTGGTAAATACTAGTTTAAATGTAGTTTTTATGAAAACTTGTATTTATACATGTACAAATAGTGAGAACAAATTGATTCATATATGTTTGCACTTCATGCTCATTTGTACCCACTATATGCACATATATAGGCTAGTTTTGATGATTCTTTCATTTATACTTGTCTTGCCTATTTTCATGTTTTACTTCATGTATATGTATTTTGTATTCAAATCTAATAAATATACATGTATACCCTTTTTGAATCTCTTGCCTTCATGCAAATTATATCATATACTCTTTTTATGTTTGGGATATGTATGCATATTGTTAGATTTAGATAAATCATACATATACCTAGAAGTTTATTGTTTTAATGAAAAATAAATTTTCATGTTTTGATAAAATAAAATGAATAATTTGTTTTTGATCATTTTGAGCCTTAATGACTATTTTCATGGAAATGCTATATAAATGATTCTTGTACACTCATACTTCATTTGTTTTGTCATGACTTTGATTCATGAACACTTTTACGAGCTTAATCGATTTTGAGTGTCATCTCTTGTGTATTTGGTATGATTCATGAAATACATATGATTTGATTTCATGTTTTTGAAGGATCTTTAACTAGTTTTTCAAAAATTAATTTAACTAGTTATTTATTCTTCAATGTTTATGAGATATACACATGATCCTATTATTGTTTCAATTGGTATCATTGAATCATTTCAATTGGTATCAATTTGACTCTATTTTTGTATACACTCATATTTTATTTTTCTTATATATGTATGTATCAATTTCATTTGGTATACTCATTTTTCATACATATACATGAGTTGTTTTGTGCTTGAGTTAAAATTGTTTTACATGTTTAAAGCACAAAGTTATTTATGATAAGAAAATAAAAAAATTTTAAGAAAAATTCTCAAAATTTTGTTTTATGAAAAAAAAATTCAAAATTTTTTGATTTGTATTGCCTATATGCAAGGAGAGCTTAACATCTCTTCTACATATAGATTCATGTTGAGTGTATTGTATATTGAGGAGCTTGACAACTCTTCTTTATGTGGTACACGTGTGTAGGGGGAGCTTCATATCTTCTCTTATGCATTACATAATATGTGTTATGTGAATTGGGGCTTGTCATCCCTTCTTCATGTAATGCATATGTGTAAGGAAGCTAACTTAACGTCTTCCTCTTCATGAATGTATATCGCATATAATCCTTTATTGATTGACTTATGTTTACCCCTTCATTGGTTCCTTGTTCCGGACAAAAAGGGGAGAAAAATTTGTTGATTGTGTTTTACCCCTTTGTTGATGATTGACAAAAAGGGGGAGAAAGATTTTGGATTTATATGCATGTTTTATGTAAAAGTATTTGTTTATGCATATATGTTTTGTTTTGCAAATAGGAGAAAAAGAATTTGATGTGTTTTATGCTTGTTAGCATGTTTATCTCCATACATTTGCATACATGTTTATGTGCATACATTGCATATTTTTAATTTATTTGTGATGCATGAGTTATGGGGGAGCTTATTTGAAGCTTTACTTTAATCCATGCATATATAACTTCATGAGTTTTGTCATCATCAAAAAGGGGGAGATTGTTGGCCCGAAGGCCCATCACTCTAGTTTTGATGATGATCAACTCATGTAGTTATAGTACTAATGATCTTGTGTTTAATTAGTGACAGATTTATGATCAAGATCTTAGTAGGTGCAAAGCTTCAATAAAAGATTTAAAGTCAAGTTTTGGAGTTAGCACGGTTTGATCCAAGAGCCATTGGATTTGTTGGCCCAAGGTTACAATCACCCGTCTTTAGTGTGTTTTGATGATTACAAACGTATTAGTTATTTGTACTAATATTATTTGTTGTTTAAGTGTGTTTCAGGTTTTCTATCTTGCATAGGTGTTTTCTTCCCTAAAGGAAGGTGACTTGGACTCAAGATAACTCAAATTGGGCTCAAGATGCAAAATTGAAGATCAAGTGGAGAAAGCCCCTCTTGAAGCCTTGAAGTCCTTAGAACATTGTAAGAATAGAATGTTAAACTTTGAGTGTAGGATAATTGGCTCTAGGATTTGTACACACACTTATTCTTTATCTTCTCTATGTTTTAAAAATGTTCGGTTTTAAGTTTTATGCATTAGTTTATGTATACATGTTTCCAACTTGTTTTATATTGAAAATCTTTGTTTAAAACATGTGTAGACTAATCCTTGCATAATACTTAGTCATATATATTTTTTAAAAAGGTTTTTACAAAAAATCCCAACTTCAAATTCAGCCTGTTTTTCTGTTTCAGGCGAGACCGGTCGACCGGACAGTCGACCGGCGCCTGTGTCAGGACATGCACGGTTTGTGCATGTCTGTCGGTCGACTGGCCGGTCGACCGACTGTAACCAGTTTTACTCTCGGTTTGTTTGAGTCGACCGACCGGTCGACCGTAGAAGGAAACTGTGTTTCCTCAAGAGGACGGTCGACCGGACAGTCGATCGGAGCCCAACGGCTCTTTGCCAGCAAGGCGACGGTCGACCGGACCGGTCGACCGCCAAGCCTGCTGCAGCCTAACGGCTCTTTCCTCTTTGGGCAAGTCTGAAAATCTGTTTTTTTCTGTCTTCTTTAACAGAGTTTTAGAGAGTTATTGGGGGCCTTTTGCAGGTCAAATTACGTGTAAAGAAAAGAGTTTTAACCTATTCTCTCCTTATAAATAGAGGGCAATAGGTCTTTGTTTTTCACTAAGAAAAATCCTCAAGTTTTCATTGTTTTCAAAGAAAAAAGGAAAAATTGTTTTAAAGCTTTCAATTCCAATCTTTTGAGCTAGTTTTTCAGTTGTGTTTGATTGCTAATATTACTCTACAACTGAAGTTTTCTCACCACACTTCATAAAGCCAAAAATCCATTACTCATACTATAGTGAAGTTGTAAAAAGAGTGAGAATTGTAAAAGTGTTTGAGAAAGAGTTTAGTGATCTTGTTGTGATCACTCTTGTTCTTGTGATTCTCTTCTTGTGGAGCAACCTCTAAGGTTGAAGTTTTTTTTTTGTAAGGTGTGGAGCTCGGTGCTCGGTCTTCGGTAGACGAAATTGTAAGGCGTCCTCGGTGGATAGTGGAAACCCTTCACGGAGGTGAAGGCGGGGACTAGAGCGGTGGCTCGAACCTCGAAACAAATCATTCGTGTTTGCGATTGCCTTGCGTCATCTTGCTTTATTTTTCTCTTGCTCTATATTGTCTACAACTATTTGCTTGAGAACTAACCCTTTACTTGTGCAATCTTCTCTTGTTTACTTTACGTGTAATATTTATTGTGTGTATTTCATCATAGCATTTCATTCTTATCTTGTTCGATCAAATCTCATACAACACGGTTGCATTGCGCACCTCTAACCCATCTTTAAGGGGAATTGGGAGGACGGAGTTCAGAACCCTTCACCGGGTATTCGGCTCCTAGTCGTGTTTTGAGAGATCGTTGCATCACTCATATTTACTTAAGTTTAAAAAAATCATTAGATTAGCAATTACACCTATTCACCCCCCTCTAGGTGTATTTCAATTGGTATCAGAGCTTGGACTCTAGGATTTGGCTTAACAACCTTAGAGAGATCCTCACATTGCTAATCATTTCATTCATACTCATTTAGTAAACATGGCCGATGGTATCAAGACACCCCCTAAGTTTGATGGACTTAACTTTCCCATATGGAAGGTTAAGATGACCGTGTTCTTGCAATCTCTAGGTAGCCGAGTTGTAAAGGCCGTGACCAAATCTTTTACCACACCCACCGGTGATGAATCTACTTGGTCTGAAATTGAGACCAAGGAGTTTGATGCCAATGCTAGGGCTCATTATGCACTCCTACAAGCCCTCAATGATGATGACATAGCTAGAGTCATCCATTGCAAATCCGCATACGAGATTTGGACCCATTTGTTAGTCACACATGAGGGGACATCACAAGTGAAGAGGGCCAAGATAGACCTTCTTCGGTCCCAATATGAAAATTTTAGCATGCAAGAGAATGAAACCATAGATGATATGGTTACAAAATTTACCAAGATTACTAATGGACTTTCTTCTCTAGGTGAGGACATCAACAATGATCAAAAAGTAAGAAAGATCATCCGGGCTCTTCCTCCTTCATGGGAAGTCAAGGCTACAACCTTGAAGGAACTCAACGACAAGGATGAGATAGAGCTAATTGGTCTCATTGGGAATCTAAAAACCCATGAGATGGAAAGGAAAGCAAGAGAGGAGATGGCTCCCTCCAAGAAGAAGACCATAGCTTTCAAAAGTCAAGCTACTCACTCCGACGAAGATGATGAAGAAGAAGATGACGAAGAGCTCTCACTTCTTGTCAAGAATGTCCGGAGGATGTACAACAAGGCGAAATTTCAAGGTAGAAGGAGATGGCAAGGAGGCAAAGAAGAAAGAAAGATCATATGCTTCAATTGCCAAAAGCCGGGACACATTGTTGCGGAATGTCCGGACAAAGTGAAGCCATCCTCATCCAAGAAGCCTTTCAAGAAGAAAGCAATGAAGGCGACATGGGATTCCGAGAGCGAATCCGAGGAGGAGATCGACACCGCCAACATGTGCTTCATGGCTAATGAAAGCACAAGCAAGGTAACCCCTTCCCCTTCATTTGATGAAGATCTTTCCATGGATGAGTTAGGAGAAGCCTTTGTAGAATTGTCTCACAATTATGACTTCTTAAAGAAAAAGTATTTAAAAATGAAAAAGGAAAATGAATCTCTTAGTCTTCAAGTTGTAAATCTTTCTAAAGAAAATAATGACTTGCATTCTACTTTGGTTTCCACTAAAAATGAATTTGATAAATATAAGACTTCTTGTAAAGGCAAGTCCCCATTTGTTGATGCTAATGAGATTACCATGCTTAAGGAAAGAATAGATTCTTTAGGTATTGTTTTGAAAAAGTGTAGTGAGTTTGATAAGAAAAGGATTGAGGCTATGTTCCCTAAGAAACAAGCCTCTAAGAAAAATGTTCATAATGCTCATGCTCATGTACATACCACACAACCTTTACATCGTGGCAAACCCCAAAGCATGCTCACACTTCACACACACATCATGCATTCATGTATGGTAGAGTGTTCTCATGCTCACATTGTGGGCGGAAAGGACACTTAGCCAATTTTTGCTATGATAGACTAAGTGCATCTCATCATAATGTTTGGGTTCGAAACACTAACTTCCAAGGACCCAAGAAAGTTGGGTACCAAAATCAACGATTTTGTTAAATGATGTAGGTACCTTCCAAAGCCCAACGACGTAGAGGATTGTGGTATCTTGATAGTGGTTGCTCAAGGCACATGACTTGGGATATCAACAACTTTACAACCCTATCAAGATACCATGAAGGTGGCACCGTCACCTTCGGAGATGACGCCAAGGGTAAAATCATCGGTATCGGTAATATAAAACTTGGCACATCCCCTTTAATTGAGAATGTATTTTTAGTTGACGGCCTCAAGCATAATCTCTTGAGTGTTAGTCAATTATGTGATAAAGGTTTTGATGTAATTTTTGATAATGTTGTTTGTAAAGTAATTGATAGAATTTCTAATGCTTGTGTGTTTTCCGGTTTTCGTGAAAGTAATGTTTATATGATAGATATGTTAAATATGTCTTGTAATATAACATGTTTAAAAGCCCTCGATGACGACTCTTGGTTGTGGCATAGAAGATTAGGCCACATTTCTTTTGACCATATATCTAGGCTTAACACAAAGGAAATGGTGAAAGGTATTCCTTATTTGAATTTTGAAAAGGACCGAGTTTGTGACGCATGTCAATTTGGGAAACAAACTAAGTCTTCTTTCAAGTCAATTAAGGATATCATGACATCACGTCCTTTGGAGTTAATCCATATGGATCTATTTGGCCCTACACAAACCAAAAGTCTAAGTGGGAATAGATTTGCATTTGTTTTAGTTGATGATTTTTCACGTTTTACTTGGGTTTTCTTTCTTGAGCATAAAAATCAAGCATTTTCGTATTTTCAAACTTTTAAGAAAAGAGTTGAAAAAGAAAAGATGTTTCAATTTTCAGAATAAGAAGTGATAGAGGAGGTGAATTCATTAACCAACCCTTTACCACTTTTTGTGAAGAATATGGAATAAAGCATGAACTATCTTGTCCTAGAACTCCACAACAAAATGGAGTAGTTGAACGGAAAAATCGAACTTTGCAAGAGATGGCTAGGACAATGCTTAGTGAATATGGTCTACCACATTATTTGTGGGCCGAGGCCGTTAATACATCATGCTATATATCAAATCGTGTTTTCTTGTGTAAAAATACTACAAAAACCTCTTTTGAAATGTACTTTTCTAGAAAACCAAATGTTTCATATTTCAAGGTTTTTGGATGCAAATGTTTTGTTTTAAATACAAAAGATAATTTAGGAAAATTTGATCCTAAATCTTATGAGGCTATATTTGTGGGTTATTCTAGTACTAGTAAGGCTTATAGAGTCTTCAATAGGTCATCATTGACTATTGAGGAATCTATACATGTTAAATTTGAGGAATCTAACTTGTTTGTTAAGAATGTTGTAGAAATAGATGCTTTGCATGAAGGCTTGGAGAAAGTGACCTTGGAGGATACACCTACTATGGGAGACAAGCCAAAGGATGATGAAGGAAGTGAAGCTAAAATACAAGAGGCTCAAGGAAATGAAGATCAAACAAATGGAGAAGAGCCCACTCAACAACTTCCAAAGGATTGGAGATACAATCCACATCATCCCAAGGACCTCATCATAGTGAAGTATCAAAAGGGGTAACAACTTGCTCTAAACTTCATGACTATTGTGGACATTATGCATTTATTTCTCATGTTGAACCCAAGAACGTCCTCGAAGCCGAGGCCGATTCATATTGGTTGCTAGCTATGCAAGAGGAACTCAATCAATTTGAGCGCAACCAAGTTTGGCACCTTATTCCTAGGCCCCACGATTGACCAACAATTGGTACTAAGTGGATCTTTAAGAACAAGTTGGATGAATCGGGTAACGTTGTTAGGAATAAAGCTAGGTTAGTTGCCCAAGGTTACACTCAAATCGAAGGAATCGATTTTGAAGAAACCTTTGCACCCGTAGCACGGCTTGAAGCCATACGGATGACACTAGCATTTGCCTCATATAAAGATTTTAAATTGTTTCAAATGGATGTTAAAAGTGCTTTTCTAAATGGTTTTATTGAAGAGGAGGTGTATGTTGAACAACCCCCCGGGTTTGTTGATCCTACACATCCGGATTTTGTATTCAAATTAGATAAAGCTCTTTATGGTTTAAAACAAGCCCCTAGGGCTTGGTATGAAAGACTTTCTTCATTTTTGATTTCAAATGATTTTAAGAAAGGTAAAATTGATACAACCTTGTTTACAAAACATGTAGAAAAGGATATACTCATTGTACAAATTTATGTAGATGATATTATTTTTGGTTCTACTAATGAATCTCTTTGCCAAGCTTTTGAGTCATGCATGAAGGATGAATTCGAAATGTCTATGATGGGGGAGCTCAACTATTTCCTTGGACTCCAAATCAAGCAAAAGAAGGATGGGATCTTCATCAATCAAGCCAAGTACACAAAGGAACTAATCAAAAGGTTCGGGCTTGAAGAATCTAAAGTAAGCAAAACTCCCATGGCAACAACTACAAAGCTTGACAAGGATGAACAAGGTAAAAGTGTAGACATTAAATTATATCGTAGCATGATAGGTAGCTTGCTTTATTTAACGGCTAGTAGGCCGGATATTATGTTTTCTGTGTGTCTTTGTGCACGTTTTCAATCTTATCCTAAAGAGTCTCACATAATTGCGGTTAAACGCATAATTAGATACCTTAAGGGCACTATTGAAATGGGTTTGTGGTATCCGAAAACCGGCCAATTTTCAATGACGAGTTTTTCGGATGCCGACTATGCGGGTTGTAGGGTAGATAGGAAGAGCACAAGTGGAACATGCCAATTCTTAGGTAATTGTCTTGTATCTTGGTCTTCCAAAAAGCAAAATTCGGTAGCCCTTTCAACCGCCGAGGCGGAGTATATTGCGGCCGGAGCTTGTTGTGCACAAGTTCTTTGGATGAAACATAGATTTACACTTTGATCATGTTAAAATATTTTGTGATAATACTAGTACTATTCACATGACAAAGAATGCAAATCAACATAGTAAAACCAAACACATTGACATTAGGTATCACTTTCTTAGAGATCACTTTGAGAAAGGAGATATTGATATAGATTATGTTTCTATCGATTTTCAACTTGCCGATATTTTCACTAAACCTTTAGATTATGCTAGATTTTCATTTATTTGTGGTGAGTTGAATGTATGTATGATTGATTCTTAAAATATTTTTAGTTTGCTCGTTTTTTTTTGTTATGTTTTAACCCTTTTTGATGTATGACAAAAAGGGGAGAAAAATATATATAAGTTTAATTAAGGTGTTTATTACTTGAAGTTTTTAGGGAGAAAAAGGATATTTGAAAAAGATAAGTTTGCTTATTATAAATTTGTTTAATGTTGTTCATTATTTGAGTTATATGACAAATTTTATGGTGTTGATATTTTCATAATGCTTCATGATAAATACATAGCATTGTTTGAGGGGGAGCTTTCCAAGCTTTTCTTCCTTTATTTATTTCAATAACTTATATGTTTTGTCATCATCAAAAAGGGGGAGATTGTTGGCCCAAGGTTACAATCACCCGTCTTTAGTGTGTTTTGATGATTACAAAACGTATTAGTTATTTGTACTAATATTATTTGTTATTTAAGTGTGTTTCAGGTTTTCTATCTTGCATAGGTGTTTTCTTCCCTAAAGGAAGGTGACTTGGACTCAAGATAACTCAAATTGGGCTCAAGATGCAAAATTGAAGATCAAGTGGAGAAAGCCCCTCTTGAAGCCTTGAAGTCCTTAGAACATTGTAAGAATAGAATGTTAAAGTTTGAGTGTAGGATAATTGGCTCTAGGATTTGTACACACACTTATTCTTTATCTTCTCTATGTTTTAAAAATGTTCGGTTTTATGTTTTATGCATTAGTTTATGTATACATGTTTCCAACTTGTTTTATATTGAAAATCTTTGTTTAAAACATGTGTAGACTAATCCTTGCATAATACTTAGTCATATATATTTTTTAAAAAGGTTTTACAAAAAATCCCAACTTCAAATTCAGCCTGTTTTTCTGTTTCAGGCGAGACCGGTCGACCGGACAGTCGACCGGCGCCTGTGTCAGGACATGCACGGTTTGTGCATGTCTGTCGGTCGACTGGCCGGTCGACCGACTGTAACCAGTTTTACTCTCGGTTTGTTTGAGTCGACCGACCGGTCGACCGGTAGAAGGAAACTGTGTTTCCTCAAAGAGGACGGTCGACCGGACAGTCGACCGGAGCCCAACGGCTCTTTGCCAGCAAGGCGACGGTCGACCGGACCGGTCGACCGCCAAGCCTGCTGCAGCCTAACGGCTCTTTCCTCTTTGGGCAAGTCTGAAAATCTATTTTTTTCTGTCTTCTTTAACAGAGTTTTAGAGAGTTGTTGGGGCCTTTTGCAGGTCAAATTAGGTGTAAAGAAAAGAGTTTTAACCTATTCTCTCCTTATAAATAGAGGGCAATAGGTCTTTGTTTTTCACTAAGAAAAATCCTCAAGTTTTCATTGTTTTCAAAGAAAAAAGGAAAAATTGTTTTAAAGCTTTCAATTCTAATCTTTTGAGCTAGTTTTTCAGTTGTGTTTGATTGCTAATATCACTCTACAACTGAAGTTTTCTCACCACACTTCATAGAGCCAAAAATCCATTACTCATACTATTGTGAAGTTGTAAACAGAGTGAGAATTGTAAAAGTGTTTGAGAATGAGTTTAGTGATCTTGTTGTGATCACTCTTGTTCTTGTGATTCTCTTCTTGTGGAGCAACCTCTAAGGTTGAGGTTTTTTTTTGTAAGGTGTGGAGCTCGGTGCTCGGTCTTCGGTAGACCAAATTGTAAGGCGTCCTCGGTGGATAGTGGAAACCCTTCACGAAGGTGAAGGCGGGGACTAGAGCGGTGGCTCGAACCTCGAAACAAATCATTCGTGTTTGCGATTGCCTTGCGTCATCTTGCTTTATTTTTCTCTTGCTCTATATTGTCTACAACTATTTGCTTGAGAACTAACCCTTTACTTGTGCAATCTTCTCTTGTTTACTTTACGTGTAATATTTATTGTGTGTATTTCATCATAGCATTTCATTCTTATCTTGTTCGATCAAATCTCATACAACACGGTTGCATTGCGCACCTCTAACCCATCTTTAAGGGGAATTGGGAGGACGGAGTTCAGAACCCTTCACCGGGTATTCGGCTCCTAGTCGTGTTTTGAGAGATCGTTGCATCACTCATATTTACTTAAGTTTAAAAAGATCATTAGATTAGCAATTACACTATTCACCCCCCCTCTAGGTGTATTTCAGGATTGTGTTTGGACCAAGTCAAGAAGATGAGATGGCTTCAAGTGAAGACTTCAAGAAGATGAAGACTTGTATCTAGATTTGTTTTTATAAGATTTTATTTTTAGATAAAATGTAAAGGATAGAGTAGTTGGTGGATTGCTCAAGTATATACTTATACACACACACTCTTGATAGTTTTGTTTTTACAAAAGATTTTCTTTTAGAAAAATACATGTTCGTTTTTTTGGTATTCTAATTTATATGTTTTAACCAAAATCATGTTTAGAGCTTAATGTCAAAAACATAGATATTTCACCATGTTTGTGTAGTGGATCATTTCCATACACTCTATACTTCAAATGAGTTTAAATATCTTGTTTTTGTATTTGGAGAAGTTTTGAAAAACAAGTTTGAAAAATACTGTTTTCATTTGAGCCAATTTTTCCATATTACAAAAATAGTCCAATCATTTGTAACATGCCTTGATTTTGTGCAAGCATGTTTGTTTATCAAAGTATATTGGTAAAACTATTTTTGTAGATTTTCTATGTTTTTATGGGATTTTATGTGAGCCAAAAAGACTAAGTTTTTAATCCCTTAACCTTGTTTCCTGGCTTCAGCCGGTCGACCGGGACGGTCGACCGCAGCTTGAAGTCGGCCGACCGTCACGGTCGACCGACGTGCACAGACGTGCACGCCAGTTCTGGCAGGAGGCCGGTCGACCGACCCGGTCGACCGTCCAGAGAGCTCTGCTCTCTGGAAAGGCCCCGGTCGATCGGACAGAGAGACTTGCTCTCTGTATCCTGGCTCGGTCGACCGACCGGTCGACCGATGGCACAACGGTCTGAAATATGACCGTTGGCCGGTCGACCGGGCGGTCGACCGACAGTTCTGTCAGACCCCAACGGCTAATTTTTCTAGCCCTATAAATTTTGGGGTTTGGGCATTGTTTTTCTCCAAGATTTCTAGTGGACTTTGAGCTAGTTTTTCCCACTTCTTTAAAAGAGTTTTCTCCACTAAATTGAGAGCTAATACTTCCAATCAAAAGGGGAGTTTATCAAGAGTGTTTAAAAGTGATTCTTTGAGTTTTCCTCCACCATCTCTTTCCTTATTCTCTCACACAACACTTGAGCTATCCATTGCTATATCTTTCTATAGGGAGTGTTATTGTGAGAGTGTTTATTGGTGATCAAGTGTTTAGATCACCAAGAGATCTGTTCTTGTACTTTGAGGAGGCGGACGTGTGTGTCCGCGGTGTTTCGAGTTCGGGTGCGAACTCTTTGTTTGAGGTGCGGCCTCGGCGAGCCGGTGGGCTTGCGGTGTGTACGGACTAGAGAGAGTCCAAGGAGTTCTAGTGGGAACTCGTTGTAGGTGTTGCGGCACTGGGTGATCCGGTGGGATCGATTATAGTGGAAATCCTTCGTGTGTTGAAGGCGGGGATGTAGAGCAAGTGTGCTCGAACTTCGAAACAAATCCCTTGTGTTTGCGATTGCTCTCTCTCTCTCTCTCTTTGCTTTTTGTTTATATCTTGCATGTTTTTATTGTGCTTATCCTTACATGCTTGATATTCATATTGTGCTTAATTGATATACATACTTTTATTGTTTGCTAACACTTGTATTTAACCAAGAGAGCCAACGCGGCACCTTAACCCTTATTTAGGGGAATCTAGAGGAGTTAGTCCAGAGCCCTTCACGGGGAATTCGGCTACACTCTTGTGTTATACGTGGTGTTTAGTGTAATAGTTTGTTTAGGTCATAATAGTTTGTACTTTCGCATTATTTGGTATTTAGTGACCATTAGATTAGCCATCACCTATTCACCCCCCTCTAGGTGATCCTACAGTTATTTATTTAGTGATAAGTTAAGTGATAATGAATATTTTACTATTTATTATAATTTGGTTGGTTAATATTTTCAAATAATTTAATTTCTGAATTTATAGCAACTATTTAAAAATATATTTTCATGATAAAATATATGCATAAAATAATAAATTGATGTATAATATTTACAGATTACCGAATTATGAATTTCATATTTTTGTGCCATTTAGAAATTTATTGATCATTTTTAAATAAATATCATTGAATAGTAATTCAAAAAATATTTAATTTCATGTTATCCTAAGTGATATTATATCAAAATAATTTTATAGAGTTTCAAATTTAGTTTATGATTTTCTAGAATTTTTTATGAATTTTTTTGGAATTTTTAGAATTAAAATAAACCTAAAAATAAATAAAAAGCTTAATGGATCTGTTGCTACAGTAATGGGTTTGAGTCTAGTTTTCTACAATAAATGCTACAATAATTTTTCCCCTTATTTTTATTTTATTTATTCCTTTTCTTTTCTTTTTTCTTTTCCTTTTTCTTTTTCCTTTCTTTCTTTTCTCTCTCTCTCTTTTTTAATGGGGCTGGGTCGGGTCTGTAAAACAGACCCAAACCCGGGTCGTTGGCCAAACCTGCGGGCCTTGCGGACCAGAACTGGCCCAGGCCAGGTCTGGCTGGGCTGGCCAGGCCAGACCAGGTTTCAGCCTGGCCTGCTCGGCCAGGCCTGCTCTGCCAGGCCCTGGCCTGGCTGCTCTCAGCCAGGTCCTGGCCGAGAGCACAGCAGAGGACTCTTTTTCATTTTTTTATTAAAACAAAATTTTAAAATAAATTAAAAATCATGATTATTATGAGACATATCTTAATATCCCTATATATTTTTTCTAAAATTTAAAAACAAGTTTTTTCATGGTGAAATTGTTGATTAAAGTAGGGTATGCTACGTGTTCAATGAAATGCCAACAATAACTAAAATTGACAACAACGCAAAGTAACTTACCCGGGACGCTTCCCTTCAGTCTGAATCTTCTTCCAGGACCCTAGAGTCTTGGGAGAGAAGGTTCCCATGCTCACGCAAGGTGTGTAAGCCGCCTTGGGGTCGTGCGCGGCCGTCGACGGCGGATCTCGTGGACGACGATGGTGGCTCATCGAGGGGATCGGTTGCCGTCGGAGATCATAGTGGCTGGAAAGAGGGGCTCCCGAAAAAGAAGGTGCGGTGCTCGGGATCTCGTGCTCGCCGGCGGGGAGATGGAGCTCCAGGGGTTCGACTCGGCCGAGGGGGCTGCCGTCGACAGTGGAGCTCACAGAGGATGAGGATGGCCCATGGAGCTCGCAAGAAAGGATGTAGGTCTCCTCGCGCTTGCCAGCGAAGTGTGGACGGCCATAGCTCGGCCTGAGGAGCTGCTGGTGCTTTAACAATGGTGCAACCCAAAGGGAGAGGAAGGAGGGGAAACCATGGAGTGATGCATGGAGGAGGAGGCTTGGGGTTTATATAGAGGGGGGGAGAGAAACGTAAGTGAGAGATAGAGGGAGAAAGGGAACATGAGAGAGGGGAAAACACAGGTGGAGGTCGTGGGGGATGTGGGTGCAATTGGGAGGAGTGAAGACGTGGGGAGGAAGAAGAGGGAGCAGGACGTGTGTTTGTTGGGGAGAAGAAGATAAAACAGAAAATGCTTAAATAAATAACGTGTGGCCTCTGGCCACAAATCGAAGTGGCGAAGTGGTGGAGGTGTGAGGATGTGGTGGAGTGTGACATGGGTTTGAATCTAAGCGGTCAAAGAAGTTTGGTTTTCTTAATTTGGAAGAATTAAAGGGTAAACAAAAGATGGTTTAAATAGAAATTCTATCCTTATAAATCTAAAAGCCAAAGTGGCCTGATGGTTAGAGCTTTAATCCTATATAGCATTAGGCTTGGGTTTGAAACCTACTACTACACATGCAGGTTTTCTTATTTTATTTTATTTTATTTTTAATTTCATTTTTTTCCTTTTTGAATAAACATTTAAGCATTATTTTATTGAATTAAACTCTATTAATTCAGGAAAATTCTCAAAAATTTTCATAAATAAAAGATGTCATCTTGAACATTGTTGTGAAGTCAGATTTTCAAAATTCATTCCTAATTAATAATTAAAAATCCTGGTGTCAGTCTGTGACACCGGTCGACTCCGAATTCAGAGCCTTCTCTAACAATTTCCAAATTTTTTCAAAATTCTAGAAAATTATAAATAATGGGAAATAATATCTTGAGCTGAAATGGCCTCAATTCGACTATCAGGATGATTAAATCATCACCAGATACCGGTATTGACATACATATATCGGTACCGAGAGTTACAATCTTACCCACCTTATAAAAAGAATTTCGTCCTAGAAATTCAGTCAGACATCGACATATGAATCGAAGCTGCATCTATGAGAGATAGGATTATCCAGATCCATAGTCATGTCAATATGATATGACCCAAAATCAAGTCAATCATGGGTCATGATCCAATATATCATCACCATAAGTCCGGGAATCGAATTGACTTTCAAGAGTTCATAATCAATCACACTTAATATCACATTCATCCTTCGATCCACTATAGTCATGTTCATCAGATAAGATTACTCCCACTATTTATAGATCATAAAACCATACTCCACTGATTATTCACCATGATCACTTCGAACAAGAATTAAGATATCTTTATTACCTTATCTCTCTTGTAACATCACTCCAAATATTAGATTATCTTTAGAATATTATATATTGTTCAAACAATAATCATCCCTAATTGTTATATTCTTAAAGCCATTAAAATCCCAAAAATTTCAAATCCTCGGGTACATATTTTATACAGGTCAACATAATTATAGTAACATAAATCTCATATCCCACCGTCACTATAAAAATCATCAGTTTAAGTAGCAGTCACTAATGAAAATTTTCAAGATCAAATATCAACAATCATTAATTATAAGTCCTTGAAAAATGCACAATGATATCAATTAGTTCTTGTCTCAAACTTTCAATATATCTTTCAAATTGATTCGTATAATCTTGCTTTAATATTTCTGCTTCAGATCCTCAAAGTTGAGTTTTAAATTCATTGATCTTTATAAAGACTTCAAATATATTATCTCCTCCTTTCATCTATGATTCTCAATCAGAAGATCACATGATTCTCAAATTATCAAGGTATTCCAATTATAATGTTCTTAAGAGTCATAGGATTAACTCAAAAACCTTAAATTATGATAAACATTCTTAAAATATTACTTAGATCTGAAAACTTCAAGATTCTAATCCTCAGAAACTAAATCCAAGCAATCTGATCCAAGGTATAGTCATATTTTGACTAAGGATATGATTCCATTTATTGATCTGATTATCACTCCAATATATATGTAATCTGATCATTATTTAATCCAGGCATGATTATTATTTTAAGTCTACCCTCTTACTATGATTCCCTTGTAGACATGTATCTCAAAAGTTTCGGATCTGAAATTTCTCATAAAATTAACTGCCAGATAATTCGACAAAAATCCTCTCAATTATTCTTCTTCGTCCAAATAATCAAGTTAAATCCTTAATATATCTATCATCAATTTAAACCAAGAATAGTGTAACCAGACATGATGAAGCGGGACAGACTAGGTATGAAGACTACATGGATGGAAAAGTCACATCAGGGTGACGGTTCAAGGATTTCTGGGGATCGATTGAACAAGTATGGAGTCAGAGGAGGGGGTCAATGACTATTTACTTAGATAATTTCATGGATGATTATCATATATGTGGCTTGATTGCATATATGACATATAACTAACCTGGCTCTGATACCAACAAAACTATGTCATGCCCCGCTTCCCAAAATACGGAATAGGGTACGTGACGATGGCCAGCAGATACTCAAGAAGAGAAAAATCTCTTTCATGAATACCTTACGCTGCAGTAAATGAACCAAATTCTCGCACACATACAAAAGACAACCAGAGGTTTCATTTCACATAAAAGACATACATCTAAAATAGTCTTTGTCTGGATGCAAGATTGAAAACATAACAAAGCAGAAATAAAAGAAGATACAATTTTGGCATTGGGATATCATAACATAACAAAATGCCAAAATACGTAAGATAAGAAACGTCAGACTCACGCCTGGTAATCTTCCTAGGTTCCTTCGAACAGTGCCTCGTCAATCTCCTCAAGCTCTGATGCTGAAAATCAAGGTCCGTCAGAAGCGGACCTGGAAGTGCACACATGAGAAGAGGAAACAATAATATGGAAATGTGAAAGTAAAAGGCAATAGAAGTAGAGCACTGGAGTCAATGAATCATAAATCTGACGGTAATATAAACTGACAGGTAAGATACCAATGAGAGTAACAGAACAGTCAGGTGAAATAAGGTCATGTATGTATACTATGACATGTATATAATGAGCATGAAGCACCCTGGACAAGTAATGTCATATATCATAATCATCTGGTCACACGATCTCAAGATCACAAGTTAAGAATAATATGGCAAGTCCAAGAACATCATGTAGTCAAGATTATCCATGTCACAAATGATTATCCTAAGTCTAGTATGTTTTGTTATCCTAACTAATGCAGTTGTTCTGTGCCCCATCCCACAGGACAACTACATATCAAACAAGTGGTGCGTTAGTGGATCCTGATAGCAGGGAGAAACAATTCACTATACTCAGGTATCATGTAGCATGTAATAACAGGAGCGCGCATAAATAACAAGATAACATGTGGCATCCAAACCCACAAGGGGTCGCCCTTCCAAGCACACCTCCCTGGAATTCCCTGCTACAGTCTCCCCCAATAACCCCGGCTTGGTTAATTTTATTAATTAATGTAAATGTAAGATAATATGTGACTCAGCGTGACAGGATTAGGGACCAGTATAAAGAGTATTCAGTGTCAAATAGAGTTACATTACATATCAAAATTTCGAAAAAAATAGAACATGGTGATAACAATGGGTGAAAATGCATAATAGTATAAGTGATGCCAGTGTATTAGGGTGAAGACATAATCATAAAATATGAATCATGACATAGGGTAATGTCAACGTATTTGTACAATATTTACTAATTTATAGTTATACTTGAATGATTATTTATGTGTCAAACATCCTATGCATGCATGTCTTACTATACATGAGATCAAAGAAGGACATGAAAATTGAGATCAGAAAAGAATTTATAAACTAACAAAGGGACACAAAGGAGAGAGAGGTATGTGTACCTGCCTGATGTCATTGAAATCTGAATTCCTGTAACTACAACTGGCTCTGGGTAAAATTCGCGGCCTGAATATTACGTGAATTAATTAGAGACTTGACATGTTATTTATTCAGTGATAAGTTAAATGATAATGTATATTTTACTATTTATTATAATTTTGGTTGGTTAATATTTTCAAATAATTTAATTTCTGAATTTATAACAACTATTTAAAAAATATTTTTCATGATAAAATATATGCATAAAATAATAAATTGATGTATAATATTTACATATTACTGAATTATGAATTCATATTTTTTTGTGCCATTTAGAAATTTATTGATCATTTTTAAATAAATTATCATTGAATAGTAATTACAAAAATATTTAATTTCATGTTATTCTAAGTCATATTATATCAAAATAAATACTTTCTTTCTTTTTCTCTTTTGTTTTTTTTTAATGGGCCGGGTCAGGTCTGTAAAACAGACCCGAACCCGGGTTTGTTTGCCAGACCTGCTGGCTTGGCATACTGACCTGGCCCAGGCCAGGTCTGGCTGGGCTGGCCAGCCAGACCAGGTCTCGGCCTGGCCTGCTCGGGCCTGGCTCCTGGCCGAGAGCAGCATCAGCTGCTGCTCTCGGCCAGAGGCCGAGAGCACAGCAGAGGACTCTTTTTCATTTTTTATTAAAACAAAATTTAAAATAAATTAAAAATCATGATTATTATGAGACATATCTTAAATATCCTTATATATTTTTACTAAAATTTTAAAATAAGTTTTTCATGGTAAAATTATTGATTAAACTAGGGTATGCTATGTGTTCAACGAAATGCCAACAATAACTAAAATCGATGACAGAAAGTAACTTACCCGGAACGCTTCTCTTCAGTCTGAATCTTCTTCCAGCACCTTAGAGTCTTGGGAGAGAAGGTGCCCATGCTCATGCAAGGTGTGTAAGCGGCCTTGAGGTTGTGTGCGATCGTCGACGGCGGATCTCGTGGACCACGACGGTGGCTCGCCGGAGGGGATCGGTTGCCATCAGAGATCACAGAGGCTGGATAGAGGGGCTCTCGATGGAGAAGGTGCGGTGCTTGGGATCTCGCGCTCGCCGGCAGGTAGATGGAGGTCCGGGGGTTCGACTCGGCTGAGGGGGCTGCCGTCGACAGTGAGCTCGCGGTGGATGATGATGGCCCATGGAGCTCACCAGAAAGGATGTAGATCTCCTCGCGCTTGCCGTGGAGCGTGAACGGCCATAGCTCGGCCTGAGGAGCTGCTGGTGCTCTGACAGTGGTGCAAGCCAAAGGGAGAGGAAGGAGGGGAAACCATGGAGTGATGCATGGAGGAGGAGGCTTGGGGTTTATATAGAGGGGGAGAGAAACGTAAGTGAGAGATAGAGGGAGAGAGGGAACCTGAGAGAGAGGGGAAGACTCAGGTGGAGGTTGTAGGGGATGTGGGTGCAGTTGGGAGGAGGAGTGGAGAACGTGGGGACGAAGAAGAGGGAGCAGGACGTGTGTTTGTTGGGGAGAAGAAGATGAAGCAGAAAATGCTTAAATAAATAACGTGTGGCCTCTGACCACAAATCAAAGTGGTGAAGTGGTGGAGGCGTGAGGATGTGGTGGAGTGTGACATGGGTTTGAATCTAAGCAGTCAAAGAAGAAACTGGTTTTCTTTAATTTGGAAGAATTAAAGGGTAAACAAAGATGGTTTAAATAGAAATTCTATCCTTATAAATCTAAAAGCCAAAGTGGCCTTATGGTTAAAGCATTAATCCTATATAGCATTAGGCTTGGGTTCAAAACTTGCTACTACACATGCGGGTTTTCTTATTTTATTTTATTTTATTTTTAATTTCCTTTTTCCTTTTTGAATAAACATTTAAATATTATTTTATTGATTAAACTCTATTCATTCAGAAAATTCTCAAAAATTCTAAAAAATAAAAGATATCATCCTGAACATTGTTGTGAAGTCAAATTTTCAAAATTCATTACCGATTGTTAAGTAAAAATCCCGGTGTCAGTCTGTGACACCTTTCGACTCTGAATTGAGAGCCTTCTCCAATAACTCCGAAAAATTTTCCAAAATTCTAGAAAAAATTATAAATAATGAGAAATAATATCTTGAACTAAAATGGCCTCAATCTGACTATCAGGATGATTAAATCATCACCAGATACTAGTATTGACATACATATATCGGGAACTGAAAGTTAACACTTGTAAATAAGGTGTTATCAACTTTGCCTTTAACAAAACTATTTAAAACAAGAAAAGCACTCAATCTTTCATATCAAGCTCTTGAAGTTTTTTTCAAACCATATAAAGCCTTTTCAAGTTTAAAAATAAAATCCGGATGTGTAGGATTAACAAACGCGATGGTTGTTCAACATACACTTCCTCCTCAATGAAACCAATCAAAAATGCACGTTTAACATCCATTTGAGAGAGTTTAAAATTTTTGAATGAAGCAAAAGCAAGTGTCATCCGTATGGCTTCAAGAAGTATTATGGGAACAAAAGTTTCCTCAAAATTAATTCCTTCAATTTGGGTGTAACCTTGGGCCTCTAACCTAACTTTTTTTCTAATAACATTTCTTACTTATCCAACTTATTCCTAAAGAACCATTTAGTACTAATAGTTGTTCAATCATGGCGCCTAGGAATAAGATCCAAACTTGATTGCGCTTAAATTGATTAAGCTCTTCTTGAATGACAAGTAACTAAACGAGTCACCCTCAGCTTTGAGAATGCTCTTCAGTTTAATATGAGATAAGAATGCAAAATGGCCACATATGTCATGCAGTTTAGAGCGAGTAGTTACTCCTTGGATACATCACCTATTGTAAGGTCCTTGGAATGATTTGTAGCAAATCTCCAATCCTTCAGAAGTAGTTAAATTAGTTCCACTTCTACATCTTAAGCTTCGCTATTTGTATCATCCTTCTTCTTATCATCCTCTTCTTGAGTCGCTGAGTCTTTTACGAAAATCTTTTCAAAATCTTCACCTAAAATTCAATCTCTACAATATTCTTCAAAAAAATTTAATTCTTCAAACTTCACATGCATAGACTCTTCAATAGTCAAGTTATTCCTTAATTCTATTTTTTTAATAATAAGTGCTAAAGGAATAGTTTATGAACTCACCACCTCTATCACTCCTTATGCGTGAAATCAGAAAATCTTTTTCTTTTTCAACTCTTTTTCTAAAAAACATGTAAATGAGAAAAAGCTTCATCTTTATGTTCTAAAAAAAACCCATGTAAATCTTGAGAAATCATCAACAAAGACAAAAACAAAACAGTTACTACAAGACTTTTGGTTTTAGTTAGGCTAAAAAAATCTATATGTATCAATTCTAGAAGTTTAGATGTCATAATATCCTTAATTAATTGAAAGAGGACTTAATTTGTTTCTCAGGTGGCATGCATTACAAATGCGGTCCTTTTTCAAACTTCAAATAAGGAATAACTTAGAATTAATTTGGGATAATGGTCAAAAGAAACGTGGCCTAGTCTCCTATGTCATAACCAAGAATCTTCATTAAAAGTATTCAAACAAGTAGCATTGCAATTCAAATTTAGCATGTTAATCATATAAACATTATTTTCATGAAAACCAAAAGAACACAAGTATTTGATTTTTTTGTCTAAAAATAATTCTTAAGCCTTTATCATAAAGTTGGCTAATACTTAATAAATTATGTTTAAGTCCGTCTATCAAAACAACGTTTTTAATTGAAGAAGATGAGCCAAACTTTAGATTACCTATACCAATAATTTTGCCCTTTGAATCATCTCCAAAGGTGACGGTGCCACCTTCTTGATACCTTCATAGGGTTGCAAAATTGTTGATATCCTAAATCATGTGCCTTGAGCAATCACTATTAAGATACCACCGCTCCATATTTCTTGGAGCCTTGTTATGTACCTATATCATTTAGAGTGAGAGTTGATTTTGGTACCAAAACTTTCTTAGGTCTTAGAATGTTAATTTTTCGAACCAAAATATGACTATTTTCTGCATTTAATCTATCATAACAAAACTTAGACAAATGACCTTCGCGGCTACAATAAGTGCATGTATACATCTTGGCATATAAAAATACATGATGTGTGTGAGCATGATGAGCATGTGCATTTGTGTGTGCATGATGAGCATGTGTAGCATGTTGTGCATATCATGCTTGTGATTGTGGTGGAGTTTGAGCATGATGGTGTGTGTATGAAACATGATGTTTCTTTTGAGTTTGCTTCTTTAGGAACATAGCTTCTAATCTAGCCTTATCAAATTCAGACTTTTTCAAAACATTACTCAAAGTATTAATTTTATTTTTCAAAGTGAAAATCTCATTTTCATTAATGAATGAAAATTTTGCTTTGCAAGAAATTTTGTGTGCATCTAAATCTTTTTGTGTCTTTTCAAGTGTAGAAGGCAATTTTTTTTTCTTTTGAAATAACAACTAATTTATTTTTAAGAAATTCATTTTTTTTCAATTTCAAATACTTCTTTTTTAGAGAATCATGATTGTTGGAATGTTTTTCGAAAGCTTCACCCAATTCATCCATGGAGAATTCACATTCATCAAGAGATTCAGAAGTTACCTTGGGTTTGTTTTCATTTGCCATGAAACACATATTAGTCATGTCCACCTCTTCTTTCTAATCGCTTTCTGAATGCCATGTTACTTTCAAAGCCTTCTTTTTGTAGGGCTTTTTGGAGGTAGTAGGTTTGCTATTTGTATCTGGGCACTCGGCAATGACATGTTTGGACTTTTGGTAATTGTAGCACAATATCTTCTTCTCCTCCTTTCCTTCCCATCTTTTTTGGTTGTTTAATTTAGCTTTGTTATATATTCTTCTAACATTCTTTACAAGAAGTGATAAATCTTAATCATCTTTTTGGTCATCATCGGAAATGATAGGAGTGGATTTGAAAGTAAGAATCTTTTTTCTTTGGGGTGTTTTCCTCCTTTCTAGTCTTTCTTTCCATCTCATAGATTTTTAGATTCCCAATGAGACCAATGAGCTCCATCTCCTCTGTGTCATTAAGCTCCTTCAAAGTTGCAGACTTGACCTCCCAAGAGGGTGGAAGTATACGAATCACATTTCTCACCTTTTGATCATTGTCAATGTCATCACCTAAAGAAGCAAGACCATTGGTAATCTTAGTAAACTTAATAATTACATCATCAATGGATTCATCTTGATTCATAAAAAAATTCTCATATTTGGAACGTAAGAGATCAATCTTAACTCTCTTGACTTGTGAAATCTTTTCTTGTGTGATAACCAAGTGTGACCAAATCTCAAATGCGGATTTGCAATGAATTACCCTAGCAATACATCATCATTCAAGAAGGTATAATGTGCCTTAGCATGTTGCCCATGGTTACAATCACCCATGATTAGTGTATTTTGATGATTACAAAACATATTAGTTATTTGTACTAATAATATTTGTTGTTTAAGTGTGTTTCAGGTTTCTATTCATTCTAGAAGTCTTCTCTCACAAATACAAGGATTTGGACTCAAGTCAACTCCAATTGGCTCAAGGAACAAGTGTTGAAGATCATATGAAGAAGCCTATTGAAGATCTTGAAGTCCTTAGAATCATTGTAAGAATAGAATGTTAAAGTTTGAGTCTTGGTTATTTGGCTCTAGGATACACACACACACAAAATTTGGTTTTGATAAAATTGGTCTTGTTTTCATTTTCAAAATTTGGTTTCATGCCTTAATAGAGATTTACATGAACCTAGGTTTTATAAAATAAATATCTTGTCTAGATCATGTATACATACTCCTACTAACATGTCACTCTAGTTTGTTTAAACCTAAAACAATTTTCAAATTTTTCCAAGTTCAAAATCCTGCAGTTTTTTCCCATTTCAGGCTGACCGGCCGACCGGCCCGGTCGACCGGCGCCATAGCCTGGACGTGCACGTCTGTGCACGTCCGTCGGTCGACCGCACCGGTCGACCGACCAAGAGCACACTGCTCTCTGGTTTTCTGGGTCGACCGGACCGGTCGACCGACAGAAGGAAACTGTGTTTCCTCTTTTGGGACGGTCGACCGGACCGGTCGACCGAGAGCCAACGGCTCCTTGCAGCTGTGCTTGCGGTCGACCGGACCGGTCGACCGCCAAGCCTGCTGTAGCCTAACGGCTCTTTCCTCTTTGGGCTATTTTGAAAAACTGTTTCTTTTTTCTGCTTTAACAGATTTTTGGAGAGTTGTTGGGGAGCTTTTGCAGGTCAAATTAGGTGTAAAGAAATGTTTTTAACCTATTTTCTAACCCTATAAATAGAGGAGAAGTCTCTCTTGCATGGCATCAAGAAAAATCCTCAAGTTTGTGTTGTTTTCAAAAGAGAAAAGAAAAGAGTTTAAAGCCTTCATTCCAATTCTTTTAAAGTTTGTTTTTCAGTTGTATTTGATTGTCTATATCACTCTACAACTGAAGTTTTTCTCACCACACTTCATAGAACCAAAAATCCTATACTCATTCTATAGTGAAGTTGTAATAGAAGTGAGAGTGTTTGTAAAAGAGTTTGAGAAAAAGTGTAGTGATCTTGTTGTGATCACTTTGTTCTTGTAATCCTTTCCTTGTGGAGCAACCTCTTCGGTAGAGGTCCTTTGTACTCGGTGGAGCTCGGTGCTCGGTCTTCGGTAGACCAAATTGTAAAGGCATCCTCGGTGGATAGTGGAAACCCTTCACGGAGATGAAGGCGGGGAGTAGAGCGGTGGCTCGAACCTCGAAACAAATATTTGTGTTTGCGATTGCCTTTGCGTCCAATTCTTGCTTTAAATTCCTCTAACATTTATTGCTCCATATTACTTGCTTGTGATCTTGTATCTTCCTTGTGCTTTTAATTCAAGCTTGTAATTCTTGTGATATATTGTGTGCATCTCATTTCTCATCATCATACTTTGCCTTGATCGATCATATCTCAATACAACAAGGTTGCATTGCGCACCTCTAACCCATATCTAGGGGAATTGGGAGGAAGGAGTTCAGAACCTCGCAAGGGGTATTCGGCTCTTAGTCTTATTTTTGAGAGATCGTTGCATCATTCATCATACTTAGTTCAAAAAGATCATTAGATTAGCAATTACACCTATTCACCCCCCCTCTAGGTGTTTTTCAATTGGTATCAGAGCTTGGACTCTAGGATTTGGTTTAACAACCTTAGAGAAGATCCTAATTTGCTAATCATTTCATTCATATTCATATAGTAAAATGGCCGATGGAATTAAGACCCCTCCTAAGTTTGATGGACTTAACTTTCCCATATGGAAAGTTAAGATGACCGTATTTTTGCAATCTCTAGGTAGCCGAGTTGCAAAAGCCGTGACTAAGTCCTTTAGTGTACCCCCCGGTGACGAATTCACTTGGTCCGAAATAGAGACTAAGGAATTCGATGCCAATGCCAAAGCTCACTATGCTCTTCTACAAGCCTTTAATGATGATGACATTTCTAGGTTATCCATTGCAAATCCGCATATGAGATTTGGTCACACTTGATAGTCACACATGAGGGGACCTCACAAGTAAAGAAGGCTAAGATTGACCTTCTTCGGTCCCAATATGAAACATTTAGCATGCAAGAAAATGAAACCATAGATGATATGGTTACAAGATTTACCAAGATTACTAATGGACTCTCTTCTTTAGGTGAAGATATCAACAATGATCAAAGAGTAAGGAAGATCATCCGAGCTCTTCCTACTTCATGGGAAGTTAAAGCAACAACCTTGAAGGAACTCAACGACAATGAAGAGATGGAGCTTATAGGTCTCATTAGGAACCTCAAAACCCATGAGATGAAAGGAAAGCAAGGGAGGATATGGCTCCCTCCAAGAAGAAGATGATCGCCTTCAAGAGTCATGCCATACACTCCGATGAAGACGATGAGGAAGAAGATGATGAAGAGCTCTCACTCCTTGTAAAGAACGTCCGGAGGATGTACAACAAGGCGAAGTACCAAGGTAGAAGAAGATGGCAAGGAGGCAAAGAAGAAAGGAAGATTGTGTGCTTCAATTGCCAAAGACGGGACACATTGTTGCGGAGTGTCCGGACAAAGCTAAGCCCTCCACTTCAAAGAAGCCTTACAAGAAGAAGGCTATGAAGGCAACTTGGGATTCGGAGACCGAATCCGAAGAAGAGATCGACACCGCCAACATGTGCTTCATGGCCAATGAAAGCACAAGCAAGGTAACCCCTTCCACCCCTTTTGATGATGAACTCTCCATGGATGAACTAGGAGAAGCTTTTGTTGAGTTGTCACAAAATTATGATTTCTTAAAGAAAAGTATTTAAAAATGAAAAAGGAAAATGAATCTTTAAGTCATCAAGTTTTACTCTTACAAAAGAAAAGGATGATTTGGTTTCCACCTTGGCCACTACTAAAAATGATTTTGAAAATATAAGATTTCTTGCAAAGGTAAGGCCCCACTAATTGATTCTAATGAAGTTTCTATGCTTAAGGAAAGATTAGACTCATTAAGTGTTGTTTGAAAAATTGTGAATTTAACAAGAAGAAAATTGAGGCTATGTTTCCTAAGAAACAAGCCCCAAAGAAAAATGCTCATGCTCATGTTCATGTTCATGCTACACAACCTAAACAACATGGCAAAACCCCAAAACATGCTCACACTACACATACACATCATGCATTCATGTATGGTAGAGTGTTCTCATGTTCACATTGTGGACGGAAAGGGCACTTAGCCAATTTTTGCTATGATAGATTAAACGTATCACGTCATAATGTTTGGGTTCGAGGCACTAACTTTCAAGGACCCAAGAAAGTTTGGGTACCAAAATCAACAATTATGTTAAATGATGTAGGTACTTTCCAAAGCCCAACGACGTAGTGGATTGTGGTATCTTGATAGCGGTTGCTCAAGGCACATGACTTGGGACATCAACAACTTTGCAACCCTATCAAGATATCATGAAGGTGGCACCGTCACCTTCGGAGATGACGCCAAGGGTAAAATCATCGGTATTGGTAATGTAAAACTTGGCACCTCTCCTTTAATTGAAAATATAGTTTTAGTTGATGGCCTCAAGCATAATCTCTTGAGTGTTAGTCAACTTTGTGATAAAGGTTTTGATGTTGTTTTTGATAATGTTGCTTGTAAAGTAATTGATAGAACTTCTAATGTTTGTGTATTTTCCGGTTTTCGTGAAAGTAATGTTTATATGATTGATATGTTAAATATGTCTTGTAATATTACTTGTTTGAAAGCCCTCGATGATGACTCTTGGTTGTGGCATAGGAGATTAGGCCATATTTCTTTTGATCACATTTCTAGGTTAAACACAAAGGAAATGGTGAAAGGTATTCCTTGCTTGAATTTTGAAAAGGACCGAGTTTGTGACGCATGTCAATTTGGGAAACAAACTAAGTCTTCTTTCAAGTCAATTAAGGATATCATGACATCACGTCCTTTGGAGTTAATCCATATGGATCTTTTTGGCCCTACACAAACCAAAAGTCTAAGTGGGAATAGATTTGCTTATGTTTTGGTTGATGACTTTTCAAGGTTTACTTGGGTTTTCTTTCTTGAACACAAAAACCAAGCATTTTCGTATTTCCAAACTTTTAAGAAAAGAGTTGAAAAAGAAAAAGATGTTTCGATTTTGAGAATAAGAAGTGATAGAGGAGGTGAATTCATTAACCAACCCTTTACCACTTTTTGTGATGAACATGGAATAAAGCATGAACTATCTTGTCCTAGAACTCCACAACAAATGGAGTAGTTGAACGGAAAAATAGAACATTACAAGAGATGGCTAGGACAATGCTAAGTGAATATGGTCTACCACATTATTTGTGGGCCGAGGCCGTTAATACATCATGCTATATATCAAATCGTGTTTTCTTGTGTAAAAATACTACTAAACTTCTTTTGAAATGTATTTTTCTAGAAAACCTAATGTTTCCTATTTTAAAGTTTTGGTTGCAAATGCTTTGTTTTAAACACAAAAGATAATTTAGGAAAGTTTGATGCTAGATCTTATGAGGCTATTTTTGTAGGTTACTCAAACACTAGTAAGGCTTATAGAGTTTTCATTAGATCATCATTGACTATTGAAGAGTCTGTTCATGTTAAGTTTGAGGAATCTAACAAGTTTGTTAAGAATGTTGTAGAAATAGATGCATTGGATGAAGGCTTGGAGAAAGTGACCTTGGAGGATACGCCTACTATGGGAGACAAGCCAAAGGATGATGACGGAAGTGAAGCCAAAGTAGAAGAGGCTCAAGGAAATGAAGATCAAATAATGGAGATGAGCCCCCTCAACAACTTCCAAAGGATTGGAGATACAATCCACATCATCCCAAGGACCTCGTCATAGGTGAAGTATCAAAAGGGGTAACTACTCGCTCTAGACTTCATGACTATTGTGGTAACTATGCATTCATTTCTCATGTTGAACCCAAAATGTCCTCGAAGCCGAGGCCGATTCATATTGGTTGCTAGCCATGCAAGAGGAGCTCAATCAATTTGAGCGCAACCAAGTTTGGCACCTTGTTCCTAGGCCCCACGATAGACCAACAATTGGTACTAAGTGGATCTTTAAGAACAAGTTAGATGAATCGGGTAATGTAGTTAGAAACAAGGCTAGGTTAGTTGCCCAAGGTTACACTCAATCGAAGGAATCGATTTTGAAGAAACCTTTGCACCCGTAGCACGGCTTGAAGCCATACGGATGACACTAGCATTTGCCTCATATAAAGATTTTAATTGTTTCAAATGGATGTTAAAAGTGCTTTTCTAAATGGATTTATTGAAGAGGAGGTGTATGTTGAACAACCCCCCGGGTTTGTTGATCCTACACATCTGGATTTTGTTTTTAAATTAGATAAAGCTCTTTATGGTTTAAAACAAGCCCCTAGGGCTTGGTATGAAAGACTTTCTTCATTTTTGATTTCAAATGGTTTAAGAAAGGTAAAATTGACACAACTTTGTTTACAAAACATGTAGAAAAGGATATTCTTATTGTACAAATTTATGTGGATGATATTATTTTTGGTTCTACTAATGAATCTCTTTGCAAAGCTTTTGAGTCATGCATGAAGGATGAATTTGAAATGTCTATGATGGGGGAGCTCAACTATTTCCTTGGACTCCAAATCAAGCAAAGGAAGGATGGGATCTTCATCAATCAAGCCAAGTACACAAAGGAACTAATCAAGAGATTCGGGCTTGAAGGATCTAAAGTAAGCAAAACTCCCATGGCAACAACTACCAAGCTTGACAAGGATGAACAAGGTAAAAGTGTAGACATTAAATTATATCGTAGCATGATTGGTAGCTTGCTTTATTTGACGGCTAGTAGGCCGGATATCATGTTTCCGTTTGTCTTTGTGCACGTTTTCAATCTTGTCCTAAAGAGTCTCACATAATTGCGGTTAAACGCATAATTAGATACCTTAAGGGCACCATTGAAATGGGTTTGTGGTATCCGAAAACCGGCCAATTTTCAATGACTAGTTTTTCAGATGCCGACTATGCGGGTTGTAGGGTAGATAGGAAGAGCACAAGTGGAACATGTCAATTCTTAGGTAATTGTCTTGTATCTTGGTCTTCCAAAAAGCAAAATTCGGTAGCCCTATCAACCGCCGAGGCGGAGTATATTGCAGCCGGAGCTTGTTGTGCACAAGTTCTTTGGATGAAACATACTCTCCTCGACTATGATTTACACTTTGATCATGTTAAATATTTTGTGATAATACTAGTACTATTCACATGACAAAGAATGCAAATCAACATAGTAAAACCAAACACATTGACATTAGGTATCACTTTCTTAGAGATCATTATGAGAAAGGTGATATTGATATTGACTATGTTTCTACCGATTTTCAACTTGCCGATATTTTTACTAAACCTTTAGACTATGCTAGATTTTCATTTATTTGTGGTGAGTTGAATGTTTGTATTATGGATTCTTAAAATGAAATTTTCAATTGTTTTGTTTTAACCCTTTTTGATGTATGACAAAAAGGGGGAGAATAAGTTTGTTGATAATTGGAAAATAAGTGCTTAAGTGTTTAAGTTTAAAAGGTTAAGTTTGATACTATTTTGAGTTTCATTTCATGGAGAAAAAGGAAGTTTGTTTTATTTGAGTTTTTGGACAAAAACTATTGTGTTTGTTAAATGCTTTATGTATTGTGTTTTCAATAGTCAATTTTTATACATAGCATTATTTGAGGGGAGTTTTCCAAACTCTTCTTCCATGTTTATTTAAATAACCTATATGTTTTGTCATCATCAAAAAGGGGGAGATTGTTGGCCCAAGGTTACAATCACCCATGATTAGTGTATTTTGATGATTACAAAACATATTAGTTATTTGTACTAATAATATTTGTTGTTTAAGTGTGTTTCAGGTTTCTATTCATTCTAGAAGTCTTCTCTCACAAATACAAGGATTTGGACTCAAGTCAACTCCAATTGGGCTCAAGGAACAAGTGTTGAAGATCATATGAAGAAGCCTATTGAAGATCTTGAAGTCCTTAGAATCATTGTAAGAATAGAATGTTAAAGTTTGAGTCTTGGTTATTTGGCTCTAGGATACACACACACACAAAATTTGGTTTGATAAAATTTGGTCTTGTTTTCATTTTCAAAATTTGGTTTCATGCCTTAATAGAGATTTACATGAACCTAGGTTTTATAAAATAAATATCTTGTCTAGATCATGTATACATACTCCTACTAACATGTCACTCTAGTTTGTTTAAACCTAAAACAATTTTTCAAATTTTTCCAAGTTCAAAATCCTGCAGTTTTTCCCATTTCAGGCTGACCGGCCGACTGGCCCGGTCGACCGGCGCCATAGCCTGGACGTGCACGTCTGTGCACGTCCGTCGGTCGACCGCACCGGTCGACCGACCAAGAGCACACTGCTCTCTGGTTTTCTGGGTCGACCGGACCGTCGACCGACAGAAGGAAACTGTGTTTCCTCTTTTGGGACGGTCGACCGGACCGGTCGACCGAGAGCCAACGGCTCCTTGCAGCTGTGCTTGCGGTCGACCGGACCGGTCGACCGCCAAGCCTGCTGTAGCCTAACGGCTCTTTCCTCTTTGGGCTATTCTGAAAAACTGTTTCTTTTTTCTGCTTTAACAGATTTTTGGAGAGTTGTTGGGGAGCTTTTGCAGGTCAAATTAGGTGTAAAGAAATTGTTTTTAACCTATTTTCTAACCCTATAAATAGAGGAGAAGTCTCTCTTGTATGGCATCAAGAAAAATCCTCAAGTTTGTGTTGTTTTCAAAAGAGAAAAGAAAAGAGTTTAAAGCCTTCATTCCAATTCTTTTAAAGTTTGTTTTTCAGTTGTATTTGATTGTCTATATCACTCTACAACTGAAGTTTTCTCACCACACTTCATAGAGCCAAAATCCTATACTCATTCTATAGTGAAGTTGTAATAGAAGTGAGAGTGTTTGTAAAAGAGTTTGAGAAAAGTGTAGTGATCTTGTTGTGATCACTTTGTTCTTGTAATCCTTTCCTTGTGGAGCAACCTCTTCGGTAGAGGTCCTTTGTACTCGGTGGAGCTCGGTGCTCGGTCTTCGTAGACCAAATTGTAAAGGCGTCCTCGGTGGATAGTGGAAACCCTTCACGGAGGTGAAGGCGGGGAGTAGAGCGGTGGCTCGAACCTCGAAACAAATATTTGTGTTTGCGATTGCCTTTGCGTCCAATTCTTGCTTTAAATTCCTCTAACACTTTATTGCTCCATATTACTTGCTTGTGATCTTGTATCTTCCTTGTGCTTTTAATTCAAGCTTGTAATTCTTGTGATATATTGTGTGCATCTCATTTCTCATCATCATACTTTGCCTTGATCGATCATATCTCAATACAACAAGGTTGCATTACGCACCTCTAACCCATATCTAGGGGAATTGGGAGGAAGGAGTTCAGAACCTCGCAAGGGGTATTCGGCTCTTAGTCTTGTTTTTGAGAGATCGTTGCATCATTCATCATACTTAGTTCAAAAAGATCATTAGATTAGCAATTACACCTATTCACCCCCCCTCTAGGTGTTTTTCATAGCATTTGCATCAAATTCCTTGGTGGAAATTTCGGATCAAGTGGCTTCATCACCATCAAGTGCACTAAATTGTTTGGTCACCGCCTTTCCAACCAAGCTTCCTAAGGATTGCAAGAAAACGGTTATTTTAACCTTCCATATGGGAAAATTAAGGCCATCAAACTTGGATGGAGTCTTCATAGTTTCGGCCATGTAAACTAGTGTCAAATCAAGCAAATGATGCAAGTGGGTGAGTGATTAGCAAAGGATCTCTCGAAGGTGGTTAAACTAAAAACTAGAGTCCAAGTCTCTGATACCAATTAAAAGTATACCTAGAGGGAGGGTGAATAAGTGTAATGCTAATCTAATAGGCAATATTACAAAAATATAACAATTAATAAAAGAATGATGCACATGATCAATTTAAATCAAGAAGTGAAGCTAGATTACTATGAAGGGCTATAGAACTTCTCCTCTATATCCTCTAGACAATAAGTTCAGGTGCGTAATTGCCTTTTTGATTGAGAGAGTGAAAAACTGATAAGTAGAGATGATGCTAGTAATGAATAGCAAGTGCTAATGAAAGTGAAAACACAAATATAAGCAATGCAATTAGAGTAGAGCAAGAGAGAAAGCAATCACAAATACAAATGATTTGTTTCGAGGTTTGAGCACCAAGCTCTACATCCTTGCCTTTACTGTATGAAGGATTTTCGCTATCCACTAAGGATCTTTCCATAAAGGAGCCTCCACAAAAGAACTATAATGGTCTATACAAGACTGGACTACACAACTCCAACCCTCAATCCTCTACACAAGAGGTAGCACAAAACCAATGAAATTTACAAGCTCTTAGTGACCACAAAGATCATAAACAATCCCTTTTACAACTTTCTATAGTATTTGATGTGAGCTGGAGCTCAAGAAGTTTGTAAAAGAGAAATTAGTTAAAATGAATCAATTTAAAAGCTAAAAACTTGCAAAAATTGATTTGAAATGAGAGCACTTGAAGTATGAAAACTTGAAATTTTTTTATTTTGAATAAACTTGATTTTTAAATTAATTTTCAAAAACAATTCCTTAGTAATTCTCTACATGTGAACCATATGTGTGTGTGCGTGTGTATATATGTATATATATGTGTGTGTATATATATATATAGGCAAATGATAAACATTGTTAGAAGAGCCTATCAGGTCATTAGGAAAGAGATTAGACCCAAAAAGGAAAAAATAACTGTTGGAAAATAAGTTAAAAAAATCTAAGATCTACACTGTTAGAAGAGCCTATCAGGTCATTAGGAAAGAGATTAGACCCAAAAAAACCAAAAATAACCAATGGAAAATAAGTTAAAAATTCCAGATTTTAAAAACTAGTATTTACTTTAGCTCTAACAGAACATCGGTCGACTAATCGTTCGACCAATAGTTCAAAATTTGATCATCCTTTGGACTTCGTCGACCGCTTGATCGACCGGTCTCATAACGAGACCAAATACTTGTCAATCGGTCGCCACTCAGTCGACTGCTAGGGTTACTAGTTGACAGGTTGGTCATCCAATATATGTGCACAACATGCACAAACAAGCAGCCAAACATGGCCACAAGATTCGGTCGACCTCCCAGTCAACCAATCTGGCCTAAAAATAATTTTTGAAATAATTTTTGAAGTTAAACACATTTTTTTAAAATTTTTTATTGGTTTGAAAAGTGTTTTGGCAATACAAAGGTTATGAGACACATGATATAATTGGATATATAAATTTGAAAAACTATGGGACATGTATCAAGTAAAATACCAAAATGAGAAAAACTAGAAATCAAAACTCGTATTTTGAAAACTTGTATTTTGTGTGTGTGTCTTCTTGAGCATCAATCGTACACATTATACTTTAAACATTTTATTATCTTACAATTATACTCTATATCTTCATGCAATCTTCAAGAGGGCTTCTCCAAAATGTGAATCTTGATCGTCCAAACTCGAATCCTTCCATTGAGTGATCTTGAGATTAGAATACCTTTATTTTTGAGGAAGAATATATCAACAATGTTCTTAGAACCTGAAATACTTATAAACACACAAACTTGATTAGTACCGAATAACATCATTGTTGGCTCAAAGGCTATTAGCCCTAGTTTTGATGATAACAAAACATATGTAGTTATGTTTCTATCAATTTTATTTAATAAAGTTTCAAGTTAAGTTTTGTTGCATTTCGGCTCCATCACAAGCCTCACACATTTGGAAGCCAAAGAAGATGTAGATCCTAGAGCCTAAGCACCTAGAAGAGCTCAATAATCAAGTATACTAGAGAAGACAATATCAAGATTTGTATTTTTACTTTTTCTATTTTAGATAATATTTATAGTCACTTGTTAAAACCAGATGATATAGGTTGATAGCTTTGGGATTCACCCACACACACATTTTATATTCCTATATGTTTTTAAAAGAGTTCATAACTATTCTCTTTATCGCTTTCAAAATCGAGTTTCAGAAAAACAAGTTTCGAAAAAATCGCGTTTTCGATTCAGAAAAGTATTTTTATAAAATATCGTTCTAACTTTATTTTGTGTTGATCCATGATTATACACTGGTTCTAAAAGTCCCTTGAACTCTATTTTGTGTTTAAAGATTAAAAATTATTTTATCAGAAAAAGAATGGTTTCAATAAGATTTCTATACCCTGCCCTTGGCTTATAGTCGGTCGACCGGCCGGTCGACCGCAGGCAGAGAAAAATTGCTCTGTCGGTCAATCGAGCGGTTAACCGACCTGCACCAAAGTGCATCTGTGCACTTCGTTCAACAGGGTGGTCGACCGACTAAAAGAGCATTGCTCTCAGTTAGGTCCGGTCAACCGCCCTGGTCGACCGACAAAGAGTTTAGCTCTTTGGTTGGGAACAACAGTCGACCGACTGGCTGACCGCTCTCCCTAATGGTCAAAAATCTGGACATTGGCAGTCGACACGTCGGTCGACCGACATAAGACTTTTCTTCTGTATTTTTTCTCAACAGCTATATTTAGTATTGTCTTTGTTTGGATCTTTTCCCAATGGCTCTTTTGGGCCTTCTACTCATGTTTTCATCCCCTATAAATAGTGGGACTATAAAAAAAACCCAACAACAAAATTTCTAAAGTTTATATCAAGTTTTTACAATTTTTACATCAAGTTTTTTCCTTTTCTTAAAAGATTTCTTTTGAGCTAAATTTTCATATCCTTGATTTTAGCTTGAGCCTTCCCTCGATATCTCTACAAGCTATTTTTACTATACAATCCCAAAGAGCTTCATTTCCTCATCTCTGTTATAGGATTGTACTTGTGAGCTATTTGTGATCAAGTGAAGATCACTGATTTCCTTCTATTAAGAAGTTGTAGAGATTGCGGCCTCACGTGAGCTGGTGAGCTTCGTGTTGGTGTTGCGGCACAATGAGAGTGAACTTTTGAGTCTATTGCGTTCTAGTGAGAACTTTTAACGGTTGATGATCTAGTGAGATCGATCATATGAAATCCTTCATAGTGTTGAAGGTGGGGACGTAGAGCAGTGACTCGAATCTTGAAACAAATCATCATGTTTGTGAGTGCTTACTCTTTCTCTATTCACTCTACTCTCTCTTTAATTACTTGCACTCTTATACTATTTACTCATTTGGAAGTATTTCTTAAGTTGTGTTTGATATTTGCTTAGTTGCTAGCAAGTAAATTTTATCTTCGCATTATTTGCCATTTAGTATAGCCATCATCTATTCACCCTCTCTAAGTGATTTACAATTGGTATCAGAGTCTAACCCTAGTTTAAAGATATCCTTTCATTTGGCTATATTCATTTGTTGCATTTGTTATTTGTTTGTGCACTTATACTTGTTTTCATGGTATCACACGACTTTTCTAGTATCAAGTCCCTAACCAAATTTGATAGGCTGAACTTCTCCATTTGGAAGGTCAAAATGAACCTATTTCTTAAGTCCCTAAGAGTTAGAGTTTCCAAGGCCATTACCAAAGAATTTGTTGAACCTCACAGTGATGAAAATACATGGTCCGAAGCAACTGTTAAGGACTATGAGGCCAATCCTAAAGCCCAATATGTACTAACATAAGCATTAAATGATGATGATTTTTCTCGTATAATTAATCACAAATCTGCTTATGAGGTTTGGAATGATCTTATCATTACTCATGAGGAGACGTTATAAGTCAAGAGATCTAAAGTTGACTTGCTCCGTTCTCAATATGAAAATTTTTATATACTTCAAAATGAAAGAATCAATTAGATGCTTACTTGGTTCACCAAGATCACTAATGGTTTATCATCTTCAGGTGACACCATTGACAATGATCAAAAGATCCGGAAGGTCATTTGAGCTCTTCCCAAAGCTTGAGAAGTGAAGCAACAACCCTCAAGGAGCTCTATAATAGAGAGAAGATGGACTTCTCCGATTTCATTGGAAATCTCAAAACCCATGAGATGGAAATGAAGGTGAGAGAAAAAAGGGAGACTCCAAAAAGAAAGTGATAGCTTTTAAGGCTACTCCATCATCCTTTGAGGAAGAAGAATCATCAAAAGACAGTGATGAGGATTTTTCCATGCTCATTAGAAAAGTGAGCAAGATGTTTTTACAAAAATGAAAGACAAAGCAACTTTCGAAGAGGAAGACATCAAGGGAGATTCGAAAAGGAGGAGATGGGTTCTTACTTTTATTGCAAGAAAACGGGCTATCTGATTGCAGATTGCCCCTCACTTTAGCTACTATGTCTAAGAACGTGCATAAGAAGAAGAAGGCGATGGTAGCTCCTTGGGATGATTCAGAAACGGATTCCAAAGAGGAGATTGATGCCGCACACATTTGCTACATGGCAAACAGAGAGGAAGCTTCTATAGTAAATCTTGAAACCTCTTTAGAAGATAATGATTTAACTATAGATGAACTTAAAAGTTTTTTAAAGAATTACAAAATAGATAAGAATTTTTCTTGCACAAAATAAAAAATTGAATATGGAAAATTATTTTCTAAGAATAAGCTATAAATTATTATTAAAGAGAAAAATGACTTATCCATTTCTTTTGAGAAAATAAAAAAGAATTTTGATAAATACAAACTTGTTAGTAAGTAAAAGCCCTAATATAACTTTTAACAAAAATGAATTTTCCAATATCAAAAAGTGTATTGATGTTTTGGATGCCACCTTGAAAAGTGTGCATTTGACATGAACAAATTTGCTTCTACCAAAAGAAAAAACTCAAAGGAAACATATACCTCACTCATCTCACATACACCATGAAAAACATGCACGACATGCGCGCGCGCGCGCACACACACACACACAAGCATCCTTTCATGTATGGCAAAGTGCACACATGTGCACATTGTAGCCCAAAAACCATTTAGCAAAATTTGTTATACTAAGTTAAATATGTTAAATAAAAATATTTGGGTTCGAGAAAGTACTAACCCTATAGGACCCAAAAAGATTTAGGTACCAAAGAACACAACAAATTTGATTGATGTAAGTGTGTTGTCCTCTTCCAAGACATAGGGGGGTGATGGTGCCTTGGTGGTGGATACATCGAAGCTCAAAAGATCAACCGTCACATTGCATCGCTATCAGGAGGCACCTATTTTGGAGATTACCCATGGTTTGGTAACTTCTTCACTTGAAAGTTTTATATCTAGATAGATCTATACATACATAGGATTAGCTACTCTTTCTTTTATGGTAATATGCTTTAGTTGTGTATGCATGTTTATTTTTGTTTTTATGGCTTGCCTATATTGAGCTAGTTTGTTAACATTGCTTTTATTCTTTTCTAGCCCATGATTTGCTTACCCATATGTAGAGTATTTTTCCCCGCTCACCTGGTTGATAGATATCTTTGCATATATATGTATATAGATTAATTTATTTCTTTGTCTATATATCTATCATGTGATTGGGTATTTACTTAAACATATTTAATCAATAAATCAAGATAGCAATTACGCGCCTCAACTCTTATCTAGAGGAATGACGAGAAGAAGTTCAGAACCCGTTAAATGGTATTCGGCTTTAATAGCTTGTTTTTAATAGCTTGATATATGCTTTAATATATTGTTAATAATAATAAAATAAAAATAAAAATTTTTGATATCATTTTCATGTGTTATTCATGCCTATAAGATTTTTGATGTTATTTTCCTGTTTTATGTGTAAAAATATGCAAGTAAATATAATTTTCAAAAGTCCTTAAATTTTACTTATTTTAAAAAAATTGTTTTTAAGGCTGTATCGGTCGACATACCAGTCGATCGAGTTGACCCGGAATAGTTTCGGTCGACCGCGCGGTCGACCGAAGTAGCGTGGTATACAAAAAAAATAATTTGGCAAAAAGTCAGTCGACCAACCGGTCAGCCGACTGTAACCAGGTTGCCCTCGGTTAAACCCGGTCGACCTAGCGGTCGATCGGGAGTCGAGTCTGGCTGTGGTTTGCCCATTTTATAAACCCTAAAATCCCAATTTTTCTCTTATATTTCTACCTCCATCGTTTCTCTCTCTTCCTCCTCCCTATTTTTCTTCACCCCTTTCACTCTGATCCCCCCAAATCACCTCTAATCCAAAAATCAAACCCTAAAATTGAAATCAAACCCTAAAATTGATTAGATCTCTCCTCTACACTCCAGATCTGTTTGATTTTAAGGAAATTTTTTGGATTTTCAAGGTATAATCTCTCATCTCTCAAAATGTTCTTGATTTCTTAAGTTTTTCTAGAAATCTTTCTATATTTCGTGCCAAATCATTGTTTATCATCTTCACTATGTCAAAAAGGGCTAGATTTGAGAAGGGTAAATAACCTGAATCATTCTCTGACCCTTTTATTTCTCAAAATGCTTCTCATAAAATTTCAGTGGTTCATAACAAGCATGTTATCTCTGGTAAAACTATTGTGCTCGCTGATTTTGAGCACTTGAATCTATCTAGCATTTTGAACAGAAGCTCCCTTGAACATCTTGTTATCATTACGGAACCAATTTATTCTAAGCTTGTGCATTATTTTTACTCTAATCTGACTTTTCAAAACAATCACGTTAGATCTAGGATTCTGGGCAAGAACATTAACATTTCTCTAGATCGATTTGCACATCTGCTACACCTCTCCTGTGAGGATATAGATATTCACAATGTTGATCTCCATGAGTTTGAATTTCCTAACAGTGAATCTGCCCTCACCGCATCTCTTCTGCTCCACGATAATGGCAACCCCACTTTAGTTAGGAATGAGGAGCTGAAGTATTATACATTCACCGCCCAAGTCCTAGCCAAAATAGTGTTCTATAATCTCCTGACAAAATCAGGAGAATATAGTCATGCACAGGGTTCCTCTTCCCTCTTGGTCTATTGCCTTCTAAAAGGCATTAGAGTTAACATTCCAAAACTCATCATTGATTACATGGCTTCTAAGCATCTCTTGATCCCAAACTGGCACTTGCCACTTGGGATGCTCATTATCCGCCTAGTCAAACATCTAAAATTTGATTTCTCTACTGAACGGTCTATCGAACCATTAGTTGAAATCAACAACACTCTCCTAAAGACATTGCGTGCTAGGGAGCGTGTTCCTACTCCTCAGACCTCTCCTATCATTTTTGCTGTTGTCCCTGGATTCTCTTCAGCATCTTCAGCCTCTTTTGATTCATACTCAGCCCTTTCTGCTCAGTTTTAGAACATGACCTGAAAATGACTGCAAATTTTTAGAAGATGGAGCAAAGAGTTGATAATGGCCTGCAGTACATCTGCGTTTTTATTCGCTATCTCTAGACTTGTGTTGACGAGACCTACAGTAGGAATGCTTGGTCTGTTCCACTTTCGTGAGGCCACTGGCAGGCCCTTCCTATATCAGGTCCTCTATTTGACACTTGGGTTCCGCCTCTAGCTCTTTCTGAGGCACCTGCTCATCTTGAAAATCCTGACTTACAGGAAGATTAACCCTTTTTGTTGATGACAAAAAGGGGAAGAGGAATTCTATGGAGTTGTCTGGGAGTTATCTTTGGTGTTTTTATTTGAGTTTCTATTTACATACTTTTTATTTATTGACTTCTAGTATTTGGTGGACATGTGTGTGTTTTTACATTGCAGTACTTATTTTGTGGTATGTAATTTGTTTTAAGATTGGCATGAACCTCTGTATGGATAAATTGATTTTATGATATCACTATTGTCTTTTGAAAGTTATGTATCTCTTTTCTTTTGTTGATATGTTTGATACATATCTTCTGTGTGTGGTATATGATATGTATGTATTTTTTTATGTATCCTTTGTCAGCCAACCATTTACCATTTGATTTGGAGGCTGGAGGCTATCGGTTGGTTGAAGGAAGCCATTTGAGCATATGCCACTATAATTTTGTATTCTTGGTATGCATAGATTGAAAGTACACCTAGAGGGGGTGAACAATAATGCAGAAATTAAAAAACTTAATGCAACACACTTAGTATAACCAAAGAGTGTAGCCGAATTCTCGGTGAAGGGCTCTGGACTAACTCCTCTTGATTTCTCTAAATAAGAGTTGAGGTGCTATATGAAGCTCTCTTGGTTAAATATAAGTGAGGCACACAAACAAACCAAGCATGTATATGATATATGACAATATGAAGCAATGCACAATGTAAGAGAGAGAGAGAGAGAGAGAGAGAGTTAGAGAAAGTGGATCAATTGCAAACATCAAGATATGTTTCGAGGTTCGAGCACACAGCTCTACGTCCCCACCTTCGCACAGAAGGATTTTCACTAACTCGTCCACATAGGACTTCCCACACAGGGAACCTCCACTGAGGATTTGGAGCAATTACAATTGGGAGTACATAACTCCTCTCTCAACCAATACAACCTCTCACTAGAGGTAAGACACAAAACTAATCACCTCTATACTTAGAGGGATAGGCACTTAGACAACAACAAATCAATCACCTTACACTTGAGAGATTCCAACACAATCTCCACCTCTCACTAGAGGGAGCCAAATACCACTTCTACTATCACCTCACACTTGAGGGTTGTCACAAAGATGGAAGGTTTACAACTTGGTGGTCTAACAATCACAAACAACTTCTTTTCCTACAAAATAAAGATCCTAATAGATAGGATAGATAGATAGCTCAAGTGTGAGAAAATCAAGGTGTTTGAAAATAAAATAACAAAGAAAAATACTTGGGAAAACAACTTGGATTTGATAGAAATGAAGAACAAAACAAATATCCCAAATCTCTATTTTTCTTTCATTTTTCTAACCTTTGAAAAACAAATAAAGATCAAATCTTTAAGCTTAAAACTCTTTTGAAAACTTGTATTAAACACTAGAAAGAGTGAGAATTTTTCTCTTGAAAAATCTTGTTGAAAAACTAACTTAAATGGGGTATTTATAACCCATTTGAAAATCTGCCCGTTGGCAGCTGAAAAGGGCCAGAATGCCCTTTCGGTCGACCGGCCGGTCGATCGGCTAACGATCAAAAAATTGACTGTTTCCTATCGACCGTCCAGATCCAGAGAGCAATTACTCTCTGACCGGTCGACCGCCCGTCGACCGGGCCAAGGCTTACGGTCGACCGCCTGGTTGACCTCCCCCACCCGAGAGTGGGGTGACTTCAGTCAGTCGACCGCACGGTCGACCGGCCAAGCCAACTTGGCCTTTGTGCACGTCTCGTGCACATCGGTCGACCGGGTCGGTCGACCGCCTACTGGTCCGGTCGACCGTCACGGTTGACCGCCAGAGCCTGGCAGGGACAATTTCAGGATATAAAAACTTGATTTTTATTCTCAAATAAATCCCATAAAATCTCATAAATTTCACAAAAATCAGTTCTTGTTATATCTTTGAAATACAAACATGTTTGAGTAAAAATCTAACCATGTTACAAACATTTGAACCATTTTTCTGACTTAGAAAATTTGCTTAAACCAAAAACAGTATTTTCCAAAACTTAGATTTTTGAAATGGAAATCCGATTTTTCCAAAATACATGTAAATACAAAAACATGATACTTAAACAACTTTGAAGCATATAGTATATGGATAGAATCCAATATACATGAAAGAGATATATATCAATGTTTTTGACATTAAATCCGAAAATAGGTTTTGTCGAAATACAAAACTCCAAACACATGAATAGTGTATCAAAATAAGCTTTTCTAAATATATAAATCATATATGTATATAGATCAAATCTAATATACATTAAAACATGTAAAGTTATTTTGATTCAATTCTATTTATGAAAACCAAGATCGGTTAAACCAAAAATCAAAACTAAAACATGAAACATGTGTGTTGTGAATTTGAGCATACCACACTATCTAATCTTTAACAATGGATCTAAACTAAATCTTAAATTAAACAAACCAAAGCCTTCTTGTAGAACGCCGTCTCTAAGTTGACTCGATCTAAACGCGATCCAACGAGCTTGACTCTAACGAGTGCTAGATATGAACTTTGACGCTCAAGCTTTTGAATCACTATGTGAAAGCTCCAAAAATACCTTTGTTGAAGCTAATCACCTACTAATATCTTAGTTAAATATCTGAAACTAAATATCACAAGAGTATTAGTAAATTATAACTACATGAGTTAATCATCATCAAAACTAGAGTGGAAGGCCTCTGGGCCAACAATCTCCCCCTTTTTGATGATGACAAAACTCATGGAGTTATATATGCATGGATTAAAGTTAAGCTTCAAAGAAGCTCCCCTTAACTCATGTATAGCAATAAACAATAAGATATGCAATGAATGTTAAACATGAATATGTATAAACATACATAAAACAATGAAATAAATATGCTCTTGATACAAAATTTTTAAACATGCTCTTGATACCAAAATTTTAAAATAAATTCCTTTTCCTTTTTTAAAATAAACAAGTTCTTAAATACCAATTGAAAATATAAACTTAAAATAAACATGTTCTTTAAATAATTGCTCTTGATACCAATAAAAATTTCAATTGAAAGCTTATCAATAAAAGCAATAAAAGCTCTTGATACCAATTGAAAGATAATCAATAAATTCTCTAGATATCAACAAAAAATTTTTAATAAAAGTTCTTGATACCAATAAAACAAAACAACAAAATATGTTCTTGATACCAATATGCATGCTTTTGATACCATATCAACAAAACATCAAAACATAAAACAAACTCTCTTGATACTAATATGAAACAAACTTTGATATAGACTTATAAAGATGCATATATACTCAAATACTTCTCCCCCTTTTGTCAATCATTAACAAAGGGGTTAAAATAAACAATAAAACAATGTTCTCTCCCTTTTTGTCCGAAACAAAAATCAATAAGGGGTGAAATCAAAATAAAACATTATGATACCAATTGAAAAAAAATATATCAATTTAGTACATCATGATACCAATTGAAAATAAATAAAACATACCAATTGAAAGTACATAAAACAAATGCTTTTATTATAAATTTAAATAAACATGCATATATTATACCAATTGAAGGTAAATAAAATATTTTGAAGAATTCAACCAAAAATTTTGATATCAATTGAAAGATGTAAACATATAGGTAATCTTGATACCAATTATAAAAATTAGTACCAATTGAAAATATTTTACACTTTTGATACCAATTTGAAAAACATAAACTAATCTTTTTGGTTAACACTGAACTCATTTTACAATAGAGATACCAAATAGAGAATAATACCAATTTAATGTGTTTGATACCAATATTGAAAATGAAACATATACCAATTGAAACTAATTTTCATTAGGAGCGTATGATACCAAAAAAAATTAATATTATTTTTCAATCATTTGTCAACATAAAGTATGGGAGTAAAATACCAAAGGTAAACAAAACTAATTAAAAGGTGAAATATGAATTTTCTCTCCCTTTATGAAATACCAAACAAAATGATGCATAAGCTTGTATAAGATACCAATTGAAAAATAATCAATTGAAATATAATAGTCATTTAAGAAATCAAGCTTAGCATAACTAAAATTTGTGCTCAAAGATATAGAGATATAGTAAGCACAAATAAAATACATATATAAGTATGAAAAAATGAATACCAATTGAAATTGATACTATTTGAAGTGTAAGCATACATATATAAAAACATATATGAGTATACAAAAAGAATGTTAATAGTGATACCAATTGAAAAGATACAATGATATCAATTGAAAATACAATAAGAATCAAGTGTATAACTCATATTCCCTACTGCCCATTTTATGCACATGCTTTAAATAGTTTTTCAATAATGAGCATACAAGGCATGGTCGCCCAACCAGCCGCCCTTGAAGGGTAGGGGTTTTCAAAAATAAGTTTAAAAATATTATAACACATTTGAGAACTCTACCATGTGAAGAATACGAACTAGTTATATGAAAATTTTGTAAACTAGTACAAAATCATTCAAGTAAGAAATAAAACAAAAATATTTCATGAAAAACATGAAAATCACTAAACCAATGTCACTCAAAATCTATATAGCACATGTAATACTCATGAAAATAAAATCATGAGAAAACATCAAATAATATGAGTGTACAAGTTTTGTGAAAGACATAGTCATGGAAATAGGCAATAAACTCAATACGAAATTTCTTAAAACATGAAAATCATTAAAACTAGAAATCCTTCAAGGTATATGTATGTCTTGTACAAACTAGAGTATACATACATATTCAAACATGAACGAGTCCACACAAATATATGCATGAAGGCAAGTGGCTCATGGATATATATGTATAACTATTAGTTTAGACAAAATAGACATATACATGAAGTTAAACATAAACATGAAAAGTATATACAAAATGGGATACAAGTCAAAATAAATAAATCATCAAAACTAGGCTATACTAGTACATCTAATGAGTACAAATGAGCATTCAAGTACAAACATATAATAATCTATTTGTGGCTCACTAGTTGTACAAGTATATATTCAAGTTTTAATGAAAACTTATATCTAAACATGTAATCAAAACATAAAGCATAGAAATCAAAAAAAACTTATATGATCATTATGGTAAATGAACGTGCATTAGATCTAGGACATACACATTAGTTAAACTAAAGTGAGAACACTAAATATAAATTCATATAACCATCGGTGTTCAAATACTAATCATGCATATCACAAGTCTAATAATCATGACATTTACATACTAATCATGAAACAACAAAACATGCTAAAAATGAATATATGAAAACATGTAAATATAAATGGGAGTTAGAGATTGTTACCAAAACAATAAGACACATCTCCATACCTCCAAACCATGGTGGTCCTTCCACCAAACTCTCCTTGAAAGTGAGCATCCAAATAGTCCTCTTTAAGCTCGGAACGCATCCACCTCAAGGCACCATTACTCTCACGTCATGTGAGAGCCACACCTACATCAAATAAAATAGGAGCGGTCTTTGGTACCCATACTCTTTTGGGTCTATGGGGGTTAGCTCCTTTCCTACCCAAACAAACTTATTTGTTAAATTAGAATCATGTATCTTATCAAAACAAAATTTAGCAAGGTGGCCCTTACGTCCACAATGTGTACATGTGTACACATGAGCATACATTGTGTGATGGATGTGAACGTGGGAAGCATGTGTATGCCGTGGTTTGTGTGCATGCATAGATGAAATTTGTTTCTTGCGAAACATAGATTCCAAACGTGTATGATTTATTGCAGAAGAGCTCAAAGTGGGCCCAAACAATCAACACTCTTCTTAAGCATAGATATATCATTTTCAGTTATAAAAGAGGTGCATGCAATGGTTACACTAGGTGGTGAAGCTATACTAGCATGGCAAACATGTGTATCTAAATCATTTTTCAAAGATATATTATAATTTAAGCAAACTTCTAATCTTTTGAAATCAAAACAATTTTGTTTTTCAAAAAAACATTTTCTTTTACAACAAAATCAAGTTTTGAAGATAAAGTTTCATTGTTCTTCAAAATATTTTCACAATCATTTTTATTTTTCAAAATCTTGTTTTATTTAAAATAAGTTCAAGTTGGATTTTCAAAGAGTCACACTCATTTGAAATATCAACCTTCTCTTGTAAAGCCAACTCAAGCTTTGAAAACAAATCCTTATTTTCTTTATTTAATTATAAGTTTTCTTTTTCAAAACTTTATATTTTTCAAGGAGGTTCTCACAAACAATAGATAGCTCTTCGTTTAATGCATCGGCATCCATACTATCAAGATCATCAAATGAAGAGCTAGCACTATCTAGTTGAGTATCTAAATGTACCTCAAGGGAGTCATTCCCTTGGACCATGTAGCATCATTATTCGGATTCATCCTCACTAGATTCATCCTCCATAATAGTGGCATTTGGAGCTTGGAGGAGGTCAACGTGTTCCACACTGCAAAGGCGGAATCACAGTTAGAAATCATCATAAGATATTCTTTGTTAAGCGTGCTTCTAAGTGCCTTAAGGGCTTGTGTATTGGCCTCTATATGCTTGCTATTACCAAGATAGGATTTCTTGGTAGCGGCAAGGAAACATGCAAGTCTAGGGTTTTTAGGTACATACGCATCCTAAATTTCTACATCTCAATGTTAGAAACATCCAACATGGGAGGTGTCAAGAAATTCATGAGTGTGTGTAAACAATATAAGTGTGCAAATGTAAATGATAGTTTAGCAAAACTAAGATCACACTCCTAGGTGGTTAAACCTAATATCAGGAGCGTAGGCTCTGATACCAATTGAAAGTACACCTAGAGGGGGGTGAATAGGTGTACGGCTAGTCTATGAACAATAATGCAGAAATTAAAAAACTTAATGCAACACACTTAGTGTAACCAAGAGTGTAGCTGAATTCCTGATGAAGGGCTCTGGACTAACTCCTCTTGATTCCTCTGAATAAGAGTTGAGGTACTATATGAAGCTCTCTTGGTTAAACACAAGTGAGGCACACAAACAAACCAAGCATGTATATGATATGATAATATGAAGCAATGCACAATGTAAGAAAGAGAGAGCTAGAGAAAGTAGATCAATCGCAAGCACCAAGATATGTTTCGAGGTTCGAGCACACAGCTCTACGTCCCTGCCTTCACACAGAAGGATTTTCACTAACTCGTCCACACAGGACTTCCCACACAGGAAACCTCCACTGAGGATTTGGGGCAATTACAATTGGGAGTACACAACTCCTCTCTCAACCAATACAACCTCTCACTAGAGGCAAGGCACAAAACTAATCACCTCTACACTTAGAGGGATAGGGACTTAGCCAACAATAAATCAATCACCTCACACTTGAGGGATTCTAACACAATCTCCACCTCTCACTAGAGGGAGCCAAATACCACTTCCACTGTTACCTCACACTTGAGGGATGTCACAAAGATGGAAGGTTTACAACTTGGTGGTCTAGCAACCACAAACAACTTCTTTTCCCACAAAACAAAGATCCTAATATATGGGATAGATAGATAGCTCAAGTGTGAGAAAATCAAGGTGTTTGGAAATCAAATAACAAAGAAAAATACTTGAGAAAACAACTTGGATTTGATAGAAATGAAGAACAAAACAAATATCCTAAATCTCTATTTTTCTTTGATTTTTTTAAACCCTTGAAAAACAAATAAAGATCAAATCTTTAAGCTTAAAAACTCTTTTGAAAACTGTATTAAAACACTAGAAAGAGTGAGAATTTTGCTCTTGAAAAATCTTGTTGAAAAACCAACTCAAATTGGGTATTTATAACCCATTTGAAAATCTACCCGTTAGCAGCTAAAATGGGCCAGAATGCCCTTCCGGTCGACCGGCCGGTCGACCGGGCAACGGTTAAAAAATCTACCGTTGAGCCCTCTGGTCGACCGCCCGTGCCAGATCCAGAGAGTAATTGCTCTCTGGCCGGTCGACCGCCCGGTCGACCGGGCCAAGGCTTACGGTCGACTGCCCGGTCGACCGCTCCCACCCGAGAGTGGGCTGACTTCAGTCGGTCAACCGCACGGTCAACCGGCCAAGCCAACTTGGCCTTTGTGCACGTCTCGTACACATTGGTCGACCGGGTCGGTCGACCAACTACTGGTCCGGTCGACCGTCCTGGTCGACCACCAGAGCCTGGCAAGGACAATTTTAGGATATAAAAACTTGGGTTTTTATTCTCAAATAAATCTCATAAAATCTCATAAATTCCACAAAAATCAGTTATTGTTATATCTTTGAGATACAAACATGTTTGAGTAAAAATCAAACCATGTTACAAATATTTGAACCATTTTTGTGACTTGAAAATTTTGCCTTAAACCAAAAACTGTATTTTCCAAAACTTAGATTTTTGAAATGGAAATCCAATTTTTTCAAAATACATGTAAATACAAAAACATGATACTGAAATAACTTTGAAGCATATAGTATATGGATAGAATCCAATATACATGAAAGCGATATATATCAATGTTTTTGACATTAAATCCGAAAATAGGTTTTGTCTAAATACAAAACTCCAAACACATGAATAGTGCATCAAAATAAGCTTTTCTAAATAGATAAAGCATATATGTATATAGATCAAATCTAATATATATTAATCCATGTCAACTTGTTTTGATTCAATTCTATTCATGAAAATCAAGATCGGTTAAACAAAAAACAAAAACCAAAACATGAAACGTGTGTGTGTTGTGGATTTGAGCATACCACACTATCTTATCTTTAACAATGGATCTAAACTAAATCTTAAACTAAACAAACTGAAGCCTTCTTGTAGAACGTCGTCTCCAAGTTGACTCGATCTAAGCGCGATCCAATAAGCTTGACTCCAACGAGTGCTAGATATGAACTTTGACGCTCGAGCTCTTGAATCACCATGTGAAAGCTCCTAAAATACCTTTGTTGAAGCTAATCACCTGCTAATATCTTGGTTAAATATCTGAAACTAAATATCATAAGATTATTAGTAAACTATAACTACATGAGTTAATCATTATCAAAACTAGAGCGGAAGGCCTCTGGGCCAACATAGATGGGCTGCACAGAGCTTGATCGACATATCTTATTCATATGCTTTATTAATGCATCTAACTTATATGTCACATTTTGATATATCCATGTGTTTAGGGGGAGCTTCGCTTGAAGTCTCTTCCTAAATTATTGGTGATAACTCCATGTGTTTTGTCATCATCAAAAAGGGGGAGATTGTTATACCAAAGGCTATTAGCTTTAGTTTTGATGATAATAAAACGTATGTAGTTATGTTTCTAACAATTTTATTTAATAAAGTTTTCAGGTTAATTATTTGTTACATTACGGCTCCATCATATGACTCACGCATTTGGAAGTCAAAGAAGATGTAGATCCCAGAGCATAAGCACATTGAAGAGCTCAAGGATCAAGTATACTAGAGAAGGCTATATCAAGATTTGTATTTTTACTATTTGTATTTTAGATAGGATTTATAGTTGCTTTTAAATCCAAGATTATATAGGTTGATAGCTCTTTGTATTGACACACACACGCATATTTCATACTCCTATATGTTTTTAAAAAGAGTTCATTACTATTCTCTTTATCGTTTTCAAAATCGAGTTTCAAACAAACAAGTTTTGGAAAAATCGAGTTTTCGATTCAGAAAAGTGTTTTTTCAAAATATGGTTCTAACTTTATTTTGTGTTGATCCATGATCACACACTGATTCTATAAGTCCCTAGAGCTCTATTTTGTGTTTAAAGATTAAAAGTTATTTTGTCAAAAAAAGAATGGTTTCAATAAGATTTCTATACCCTGCCTTTGGCTTATTGTCGGTCGACTGACCGGTCGACTACAGGTACAGCAAAATTGCAGTCAGTCGACTGAGCGATCGACCAATATGTACCAAAGTACAATTGTGCACTCTGGTTGCCGTCAGTCGACCACCCGGTCGACTGACTGCAAGAGCTTTGCTCTTGGTTAGGTACGGTCGATCGTCCCGGTCGACTGACAAAGAGTTCAGCTCTCTTGTTGGGAACAGCAGTCAACCGCTATTCCCAAAGTTCATAAATCCGGCTGCTGGCTGTCGACTGGCTGGTTGACCGATAAAAGACTTTTCTTCTGTATTTTTTCCCACCGACTATATTCTTTTTTGTCATTTTTTGTGTCTTTTTCCAACAACTCTTTTGGGTCTTATGCTTATGTTTTCATCTCCTATAAATAAATGGGACTATAGAAAAACCCAACAACAAGATTTCTAAAGTTTAGATCAAGTGTTTACAAGTTTTACATCAAGATTTTTTCCTTTCTTAAAAGATTTCTTTTTGAGCCAAATTTTCATATTCTTGATTTTAGCTTGAGCCTACCCTCTACATCTTTACAAGCTATTTTTACTATACAATTAAAAAGAGATTCACTTCCTCATCTTGGTTATAGGATTGTGCTTGTGAGCTATTTGTGATCAAGTAAAGATCACTGATTTTCTTCTATTGATAAGTTGTAGATGTTGCGACCTCAAGTGAGCTAGTGAGCTTCGTGTTGGTGTTGCGGCGCTATAAAAGAGGACTTGTGAGTCCATTGAGTTCTAATGAGAACTTGTAACGGTTAACGATCTAGTGAGATCGGTTATAGTGAAAATCATGCATAGTGTTGAAGGCGGGGACGTAGGATAGTGGCTCGAACCTCAAAATAAATTATCGTGCTTGTAATTGCTTACTCTTTCTCTCATCACTGTTCTCTCTTTAATTACTTACACTCTTATACTATTTACTCATTTGCAAATAATTCTTAAGTTGTGTTTGGTATTTGCTAGGTTGCTAGCAAGTAAATTTTATTTTTGCATTATTTGCCATTTAGTATAGCCATCACCAATTAACCCCCATTCTAGGTGATTTACAGTAATATGGTTTGTAATTATTAAAAGAAAACAGGAGAGTGTACCCTTGTCCCAATAGGGATCTGATGTTAGTGAGGGGATAGTCTTCAAAAATCTCTTCGCCAATATGATGTGTATCAGTCAGGTGGAGTAAGATGAAGACACTGAGCCATTCGATAATGACTCGTGGGCTCAACAACTAAATCTTCAATTGGAGAATCATTTTGAATAACATGAGCCTCCAACGAGGATACAGTAATCCAAGTCAACAGGGGTGATGAAATATGCCCGAAACACATCTCTATAAGTGAAAGTCTGTCGCCAATTGAGAAGCAAGATCTTATATCTCTTATATGAGAATATATACATATATTTGCTTGGGGCTATGAAGACATGTCTTGTCTAAAACCTCAGGTGGCCATGCATCGTCTCAACATCAAACCGGATGCCAAACAGTTTAAACAACAACAATGACAGTTTTGATCTGACATTATGGAGGGAATCGAGACTGAAGTTCACAAACTCATCGAATGTGGCTTCATTCGAGAGAAACAACACTCAGACTGGGTTACTAATATTGTGCCCATTCTTAAAAGAATGGTAAGATCAGAATCTATATTGACTTTCGCTATCTTAATGCAGCCTGTCCTAAGAACAATTTTTGTTACACATCACTGACGTCATAATCGACAACACATATGGTTTCAAAAGGATGTCCTTTATGGATGACTTCTCAGGGTACAATCAGATCAAAATGTACCTGGATGATGAAAAGCACGTGTCATTCCAAGCACCATTGGAGGTATATTGTTATACAACAATTTTTCAGCTTGAATAATGCCGATTCACCTTACTAGTATGGAATGAGCATAATTTTTCGTGAACATCTATGCAAGACAGTGGAGTATTATGTTGATGACATCACAGTCAAAATTTGGGAAAAGAACAACCTCCTCCATGACCTGAGGATGATGTTCAATCTCATGGGAGCTCATCAGCTGAAAATGAACCCGACAAAGTCCTTCTTGCGGCAAGTTCCTGGGATTCATTATCACATCCAAAAGGATTCATCTTGACCCTGACAAAATCAAAGCAATCCAAGCTATGCAACCTCTAAGAAAGCTCAAAAGAGCTTAGAGGTCTACAAGGCAGGCTTGTCTACATCCAAAGATTCTTCACAAATCTGTCGAGTCGATGTCAACCGTTCACACGGTTAATGAAGAAGGGCGTCACTTTTATCTGGGATGATACTTGCCAAAAGGTTTTCAAAGATATTAAATAATACCTTACTAAGTCGCCGGTCCTATTATCTCTCATCTTAGGAAGCCATTCTTACTTTATGTAATAGCCATGGATCATTCCTTTGGTGCCTTACTTGCACAAAAGAATGATGAAGGTGCTGAGCAAACCATCTACTACCTCAGCAGAGCCTTGATTAAGGTCGAAAGTCGTTACAATCCAGTTGAGAAAGAATGTCTCGCGCTCACTTCGCTATCCAGAAGACACGATATTACTTGGTCGGGTAGACCATTCATGTCATCTCCAGAGTTAATCCTCTACGAATTCTCATGATAAAGTCAAGTTCTTTGAATTCTAGACTGGCTAATTGGGATATATTGCTATCCCAATATGATATCACTTTCGTGCCTTAAAAAGCAATAAATGGGCAAGCCTTGGTGGAATTTCTTGCAGCCTATCTAGTTTCAAAGACTTCAAAGCTGCTTGAGGACATCCCAGAAGAGATCATCGAAGCCAACATGACCTCAAAAGACGACGTTTGGTAGATGTTCTTCAATGGCGCATCAAGAATGGGTCCTAAAGGCAAGATTATCACAGGAGTGAGGGTTGTGTTTGTCTCACTGCATAATCATATTCTTTCTCGTGCCTTCTCATTAACGGAACTTTATTCCAATAATGTGGCTGAGTACAATGCCCTACTCATTAGCCTCCAACTTGCTCAACAAATGGGAATACAGTAACTTGAAGCCTATGGTGACTCCAAGTTGATTGTTAATCAAATCAATAAACAGTACGAGATTCGTATGAAGACTTCGTACCTTATCATCATGCAGCCATCTAGTTGGCTAACACATTCGATAGCTTTTATATTAGCGTGTCTCGCCTCCAAAACACAAAGATGGATACTTTAACTACACTTGCGGCTACACTGACCCTACCAGCCGACATCAATTACCATCTAACAGTGGCGACTCATCAATTTTTGGTCCGAAGTATAGTTTAGAGGTTAGCAAAGCTCAAACGACCTCAACAAACTTTGAACCTAAAGATTGATGATTTCTCATTATCGACTATGCCCTGCATGGCATATTGCCTGTAATATCCCTAGTTTAAATACTGCATATTTTATTTTTCTAAAGTATTTATTTTTATTTACTTATTATTTTATTATTACTAATTAACTTGATTTATAGTTATATTTATTAATACACAAATTATTTTAGACTATTAAATGATAATTTTGATTATTTATATATTTACCATTATTGCTTATTAATTATTGTTACTAAATACTATTATTTCTATTACTATAATTATTATTATTAATTGTTGTTATTAGTAGTAATTATGGCTATTATTATTTCATTGAGATTATTATAGTTATTAATATTACAAGTATTATTATTATTATCATTGTTGTTATTATTAATATTGTAATTGTTGTTATTAAGGTTTTTACTACTTATTATTATTAGTATTATCATTGTTATTAATACTATTGTTAATTATTATTGTTGTTACGTATTATTATTATTGTTATTATTGTTATTATTCTTAATAATTATCATTACAATTATTGTTACTAATATTTTTGTTGTTATGTTTATTAATTATTAATGTTGAAATTAATATTATGTTAGTATTATTATTATCCTCTTTTCTTCTTAACCCAAATGCATCAACCTATTACCCTTTAACCCAATACCCATATCACTTCCTATATAATCTATCCTTAACCTAATCATAACCTTAATCCTACCTTAACCCTATACGCAACCGCCCTTCATCTCTGATATTGCCATCACCTCGCTCTCCCTCACACATCCCTATGGCCACCTCCTTTTGGATGCTGCACCATAGCCCTACATCTCTCCACACCCCGGCAATGGACCCACAACTCCCTCCCTGGCCACTCGCTGCCCTCTGTGGCTGTCCTCACCTTCACGGTGCCAACACCCAGACCAGAACTTGCAGATCCTGCCTCCATGCAAACCCCCACTGCCGCACATCCTCCCTAGTCGTGCCGGAGCCCCTTTGGCAGGGATCATACTCCGGCAGCTCGTATCACCTCGGCCTGCTCCATCATAACTCTGATCTCTGCCTGGGCCGAGCCATCCTCCTTCATCCCCTAGCCATCCATGAGACTCCCCCTTGGCGGAGCCACCCCTATGATAACTCGCCAGGGCTGTGCCTAATCTTCTCTAGGCCTCCTTAGCGTAGTGCACCTCTACGGAGCTCTCCCCGACCGCCCTCATCCATGAACCAACACCCCATGCATGCCTTCTCTTCCTTACCAGAACCCATGCCCAACCACATGGCTTTCTTCTTCAAGCCTCCACTAGCCCCTTGACCCCGACAACCAGACATCCTCCCCGCTATGCAATATTCCTAATTAATAATATTGTATTTTTATTTTTCTATAGTATTTTTTCTTTTAATGATTATTTTACTGTTATTACTAATTAACTTAAATTTTTGCCCTTCTTCTTGTGATTATTATCGTATTAAATATACAAATTATTTAGAGTATTAAATGGTAATTTAGCTTTATAAATTTGCCATTATTACTTGTGAGCATTTTAATTAGTAAATAGTATTTTTTCTATTACTGGTTATTATTATTTATTGTTATTATTATTAGTGTTATTATTATTGTTGTTGTTATTATTATTAATTAACATTATTAATAGTATTAGTTTTGACATTGTTAATTATAATTATTATTGTTGATATACTGTTGTTGTTATTATTATGGTTATGGATAATTGCCTTTATAGTACTACTATTATTATTGGTATTATTATAGTTATTATTAATTACTATTATTGGTGTTTAATGTTTTTTTATTGTTATTATTATTACTATTATTTATTATTGTAACTAATATTTATTATTATTATTTGATATTATTAGTAGTATTAGTTATTAATAATTAATGATATTATTATTGTAATTACTAATATTATTATGATTTGTATTTATTTATTATTATTAATATTTTTTCATTCCTTGATTCTTATCCATACCCTTGTTCAAGCCTAAACCCATTAGCCCATGATCCATACCTATTCAATGCCCATGACTTGTTAACACTTTACTCATTACCCAATAACCAAATATACCATCCTATATATAATCTCATCATCACTTATCCTAAACCTAACACTAAGACTCACCCTAATCCGCCATCTCCTCTTCACAGCTATCCCCCCTCACATTACCTGCATCTCCTCCATCACGTCATACAGATCCCCTCTTTCTCTATCTCCAACCGGTAGTAGCACTTAGATCACAACCCATCGGCCTCCTCCTTGGTTGGCCGAGCGCCCCAGGTGCATAACTCACAACACAACTCCACCCTGTGTCACCCTGGCCACGCATGCCAACAACACACCCTCTCCTCCTTGCGCATCTCCCGAGTTAGGCCACCTCACCCTATGATCTTGCCACTGTCCTTCCCCACATCATCCCCCATGGTGCACACCCCCCAATGTGTGAGAACCCAGGATAACCCACACCCATCCTTCATCACCACTTGTCATGACCGAGGCCCCTCCAACTCTGTCATGACTATCTCTGCCTCCACCATGCTGAGACCCCTACACACTATGGCGTGTGCATCCTCTCTGGTGAGCAACCCTGGAACCAGTCCACGACAGTCCCCTGAGCACACAACATCACTTCCCCTAACCCCATCTCCTTCGCGTCCTCTACCGTGCCGCCTCGGAGCCATCCATGCCTTGGTTGTGCTTCTTCCTCCTCCCTCTCAAGTTCTCTCTTATCCTTTTTCTTTGTATATATCTGAATGTTAGATGTATTTGGGGTGTACATATTTAATAATTGTGTTCGATTATATATACTGTTAAATATGTGTCTGTGTGTGCGTGTGTTTGATTTCTATGTGTATGAATTTATATATGTGTGTTGATGAATGTATGATAAATATGTAGTTGTGTGAGTGTGCATGCATGGTTGTGTGAATGAGTTGTATTTATTTTATATGTGTGTGTACTATATAAATGTATAAGTGTATAAGGTGTGTTGGGTGCTTACATGTAGGTATATGTGTGTATATGAATGCGTGTGTATGTATATATATATGTATGTAATTTCGTATGTTTCAGTGGTTTAACCAGAGTCGTGTTTACGGAAGACTCAGAGTTTCAGTCGCTGTGGACCCGATACACTGGTGATTCGAAGATCGACCTATGAAATGATCCAGAGATCTGTACCTGTTCGTGCAGTGAAGACCAGACGATAATTCATCCAAAATTGCATCATTTCATGTGAGAGTCTGTTGTTATATTATTTCTTTATTTATCATTGTCAGTATTATTTATATGTTATTTGTATCATTTCATATGACCATCTGATATATTTTTACCAGTGTGATTACTTGTATTACTGCATGAGACATCAGTAAGCATTCACCTTATTTATTTAGTTGATATGAGCATTTATCAGCATCATTTCATGTGTTGATGTTTGTTTTGACTTAGGACTAGTATTGATATATCTTACACTGACTTGATCTTGTAATTGACTCAGTTATGATTATTGACTCTATATCTCCAGTCTTCTTCATCTGATTTCAGTTAATAGCTATTCAATTGTCAGTTATCAGTTGTTAGTTATCAGTTGTTCAATATCGCTATTATTGACATCGTCAGTTGTTTGAGATATCTGGTTACTATTTTTATTTTAATAATAATTCATATCATCGCTTGTTAATAAAATAGGCACCATAACCCAGGGAACATGGATAATTGCTTGATAATACTTGTCGAGTATTTTGAAAGGACTAGGTATAATATACCAAGTTTAGGTTTCACCATGGAGAACCTAGGTAGTACTTTCTACCTAGTTATTCATTTATTCAGTTCTCAGTTATTAGGGCTTTGCCCGGACTATGGCGCCACACTAGGTAGTCTTTTGTGTGACGTTGTGGTCTTCAGTTATTAGGACTTTGCAGTCCATCCTGATTCAATGTCAGGAATGTTAGACCGTAGTACCGTTCATGCACGGTACCCTTCTAAAATAAATGCACTACATTAGCAGACAGTTACAACAACGATAATCTTATTTGATATGTGAAAAATGGCTGTGGTATGTGTAGGCTGTCTAAAAATCATTAAAAGACAAGCTATTAAAAAAGGCAGAGTTTCAGGTTCTAGACGCAGGACTAATGATGGCCACCCGTGTCTCAACCTCAAGGCGCGTGGGCTCGACACCCGCGTCTCAACATCAAGGCGCGTGGGCTCGACACCCGCGTCTCAACCTCAGGGCGCGAGGGTCCAAGGCCCACGTCTCGATTATAACCGCCCTGGTTATGGGGCCAGTCACCGCCCACATAGCGGGGAAGTTAGCCCCTCATTGTGGAGCATTTTTAGGGGGCACGTTCACCCCTGAAACCTCTATAAATAGCCCCGCCGCTATGAGGAAGAGAAAAAAAGGGGAGACGACGCAAGAAACAAGAGATAGACAACAGACTACACACAGGCAGACAGAGAGAGAAGCAAGAGAGAGCTCAACTCTTCAGCAAGCTTGCTACGTATAAGTTGCTCTTTGCCTACCTTCTCTTTGAGAGTTTTGGTAGACAGAGCTGTGCTACTCCTTCTACCAGCCGAAGAGAAGATCCCGAAGGTCTAGACGGTCACCCGGTCAATGGAGAACAAGATTCACTCTCCATCGCCACTTGAAGAACCCAGCCTTAAACAAAGGGAGGATTCAAGACTCAACATCCTCCCTCCCTTGTAACCGGAATACTAGTCCGTTGTAATTTTTCAATTTGATTCAAGGAAATCTTACTTCGAGCTCGTACCTTCTCCGTGTGCGTACAAGAGATGGCGACTCCGCTGGGGACTTCATTTGTTACCGACGAGCAAATCGTGGCGCAAGGTGACATCCTCCGTAAGGGGAAGATGGTCGAATCGCTAGTTGTCGAGTTCGACCAGGCGAAGTACGAAGAGTTTCTCTCTTCCGACTCCAAGAGCCCAAGGACCCGCGTCTGCCGCAGGGTCTCGACGGGGAATGGCCCCGAAGCCCGATTTGAGGCTCTCTCGGGTGCCGCTGCTGCCAACTGTGCCAAGTAGGATACACGCGCCAACGCCTCTCAGGAGGCCCGCGTGGTCTCAGGCACAACTGCTGTTGCGACCAACCGCGCCGCGTGGAACACACGCGTCAGCGTCTCTCAGGAGATCCGCATGGTCAAAATCTCTGGTGTCCAGCATCAGGTCGTCGTTGGTCTCTCTCCACCTCCACGACGCAACCGAAATGCTGAGCGTCGTCAGAGGAGGCGTGCGCGTCAGATTCAAGTTGGAACTTCTGATTGTCCAACTGAGGCTGCACGCAACGCACAAACTGGCGTCTTAGCTGCGCTGCATCCAGCGCGCGAAGTCCGCGTTTGGCGGCCCAAACGCGAGACTCCCCAAGTTAGGTCCTCTGAAGACCAACTTATCAAACGCCAAGGTGAAACCTCTGCGCCTCATCAAGCGCAAGAGGCACGCCCCCATAGGCGTGGGGCCCAGCAACTCACTCTCTCAAACTCTTCTGCCCCGACGCACTAAGCGGCAACGCGACAATCGCGTCTCGTCTCAACAGAGACGTCAGACGCGCGTCTTGCAGCCGCGTCACGAAAGTCTCATCCCTGATACCCGCGTCCAGGCTGTACATCATATGGATGCCTCCCGTCTTTGACGTTGCGAGGTTAATCTCTTCGATCCCCCTCCCATGGATCTGAGGGATTACTTGACGAAGAAAAGAAGTGCCAATCAGGTCACTTCATCATGTTGCTGCCAACGGCTCATCTCTATGCTCTCCGAGTGCCGTTGTGGTTTAGGTGTGCACCAGCAGTCTTTAGTTAGATAGCTGACCCTGATACCCCCGTCAGCCAAAAGAAGACGCTCTCATAGGCGGATGATGTTCTCTGACGCTGAATACCCAGAGCTCACTGCGAATATGACAAGCAGGAGCAGAGAAAAACAGCCTGCAGTCAGCTCTGACGAGTTTGACTCTGAACCGAAAGGAGTGTATCGATACACTCGTACCCGGACCGGGGCTATCCCTCCGATTGATTATAATGCCCTAGCCTGGGGCATCGAAGTGAACGACTCTCACTCTGCAGTAGCAGAATCGCAGGCCTCAAACTCTTCCATAGAGAAGGAGGCCTTCATCTACAGACAAGCACTCCTTAGGAGACGGCCCGACGCCTGGAGCTGCAAGCCCAGGTCCAGAAGGAACAACTTGAGATGATTCGTGCTCAGCAAGAATCCATCGACTCTCTCAAGCAAATGCTTGCGTAGTTGCTCGAAGACAGGAAGAAATCTCCCCCTAAAAAGTCTAAGGGCAAGAAAAAAGAGGGAGAAAGCTCGTCTTCTGTGCACCCTGATAGAGAGAAGCCCACTTTGACCTCGTCCAAATCCTCATCGCAAGGGAAAGACGACCAAAATCAGGGAAGATTCATTCCGAAAGAATGAATCAATTAGAGCAACGCCTTGAGGCCCTCACCAACCGTAAAGGCCTCCAGGAAGCGGGAGTGGTCCAGCCTTATCCGGCCGAGTGGGACTTGGTTCCATACCCGCCCAAGTTTAAGGCTCCAACCCTCCAAGCATTCAATAGGAAGGGGTCACCTAACCAACACCTCTACTACTTAAATCCCAAACAGGGAATGTAGTAGACAATGATGCCATCTTGGCACGTCTGTTCATTGGCACCCTGAAAGGGCTCACCTTCGAATGGTTTATGAAACTCCCGGAGGGCTCCATCAAGAACTGGGGTGATTTGGAGAAGCTATTCCTAACGCGCTTCTTCGAAGACGACTGGGAAGTCAACATGCCTACCCTTTTACCAAGCAGCGAAAGGGAGAGTCCGTTAAGTCTTTCGTAGAAAGATTTCAGAACGTAGCACTCCGATGTCCAAGCAGTATGACCCAGGTCACCCTGGTGGAAACATGCCGCCACAATCTCCAAACCTCACTCCTTTCTCAATAGGAGTTGCTAAAAGCCGCACCTGAAAGCAATTGGTCCAACAAGGTGAATAGGCTGAGGAGATTGTTGCCCGCGTCAGAGCGGAAGAAGGTAAGCCCAGGCCGGAGAGGTCAACAAGGCGTATGCTAGACACAACCCTCCAAGCCAAACGGAAGGACAACTTGGCGACAGAAACCAAATCTTCTGTCAAACCTTAACCGGTTAAGGGAGTGGCTCTTCAAGCCAACCACGCGCTAACAAGAAGTATTCCTTCAAGGATAAACATGTCGACTCACTCTTCAAATTACTCAACAAGAGCAATCGACTGAAGCTTCCTGAAGCTAGGCGCCCTGAAGAAGTCGGTAAAACTGACAATCCCAATTACTGCTTATACCACAGGATGTTGGGACACCCTACCAAAAGCTGCTACGTCTTCAAGGACATCCTTCAGGCCCTGATTGACGCGGAGGTATTAAAACTCCGACCAGAGCAGAAGAAGGTGACGGCTAACAAGACGTCAGTTCTCCAGTTCGTAAGACAACCCCCAACGCCTTCGGGGGTGGTCCCTGTTCCGAAAGGAGAGCTAAGAGTGATCAACACAGATCCTCACCAGCTGATTGGTTGCTAATGTTGCATATTCAATGTCACATTTTCATACTTATTTTAGAATAAAAGCTTGCATTGTCTTAATTAATTGCTTAATTTATTTGCAGGCCCATTCTTTAAGGAGATGAAGAGAAATGAGCCCAAAGCCCACCAAAATTCTGAATTAAATCAGAATTAATTCACACTCACTAAATCAGGGAAAAATCAAGAGGTTGAAAACTGGTTGAGAAGAATCCTCTCAGAATCGATCGGTTAAAGCAAAGATCAAGGGATGAGATGAAGCAAGTTTGATTCAGATTCTGACTGGATACATTATAGTATTTGAATCATAACTTTTTCTACAGAATCTCAATTCTGATGATTCAAGATGATCCAGAAAGCAGACTTACAGAGCTACAACTCTTATGTTGATCATTATCTCTAATTCTGTTATTTGATAAGTGATATTCAGCAATCAATATGCCAACAAACTGCAGATCAGAACTGAATATCCACCTCAAATCAAGTTTGAAGATAAGGGGAGTTCAAAAATTGCTAGATTTACTTATCTTCACACTCCTCTACCCTCTCCATTTCTCCTATAAATACCTTCACTCAAAGGCAAAAGGGACGACCATGCAGAGATAGGAATTTAGCCTAGTTTTCATTTCTTAGTTTAGGTTTTTAGTCTTTCTTTTCATGTAATTTTAGTTTTCATTTATGTAATTCAGAGGAGATCGACTTTCATCGAAGAACAAGACTGAAGCTAGAGCTGGAGTGACACCGTGTAAGACTTATTTCTTTTCTTTGATTGTAATGAAATCAAATCGATGTTCTTTTTGTGTATGTACTTCTTTTAGTCTTCTTCTTCTTCTTTTCTATTTTACCTTTCTTTTTGGTACAACTGTCTTCCAAGTGAGTCTAAAAGCATCGAAAGAGCCTTGCCTTTGCGAGTGCCACCGATAGCTCATGACGATGGAATTGTGAGTCTCTCTGTATCATTTCATGCTTGCGTATCTTGATGATGTAATGTGGAAGAGACCAACATTCGACTCTTATGGGCTATGCGCTGCTTGCCTCCAATTCAAGGTAACATCGAAGCTAAAAACTCAAGGTAAGCTTTTGGTGAAAAGAAGGTAAGTAACTCTTTTATTTCTTTCTTTCATTTTGTAAATTAAATCACCATCTCTTCAAAATCACTCTTTTTTTCTCCACTTCATTTTTACATATTCGCTTCATTATGTTCTGATTTTTCCACCTTCTTCATCTTTCACTTTCTCTCTAATTTTAACATAATTCTTTTTCCTTTTCTTAACTTAAAAACAGAGAAGAATCTTCGCTTTTCTTCTTAACGATTTCAATAAAGAACTGTAACGCTTCCATCGCAAACCCTCCTTGTGGATCACGACCCGCATAGCCACTTGCTATAGCGGAAGAATTGAGCACTTGCACATATTCTTTCTTAAGTTCTATAATCTCGTATTTTTTGTGCAGGTTTAGCCTCAATCAAATTTTGGCGTCGTTGCCGGGGAGGGTAAAACGGTTTGTATTGAAATCTGAATTTTTATTGCAAATTTTTTTTAGAACTAAACGAATTTTCTTCTCTGTTGCAGGTTACAGGGCAAGCAAAGCAGGAAAATAAGTTTGCAGTGACATACAAGTGGTATTGGGCCTCTGCTCTAGAAAGTAGAGACCCATTGCCCTCTGAATTGCCGCGTTTCCATGGCGAAAGCCGCGAATCCGCGGCAAGGAAGAGCTGACTACTAACAGCTTTTTGCAGGCTGCTTAGTTTGCAAATTCTAGTTTGCTGCAATTATTTATTTCTTATATGACATCACAAAAACCTGCTAATAATCAACAGTAAAACATTTGCTGCAAAAGTTAAAATTGATTAGACGTTTGCATTTTAGGCACGCGTTTTTTTCAATTCATTTACTTTTACTGTTGAAGAATGCTGGAGCAAGGTACGTATGCATTGCATTTAGCATAGGACTCACTTCTTGGTTGATTTATATCGCTTTGAGTGAATCTTTATATATTGTACACTTGCACAAATTAACTTAAGGGCACTAACCCATAACAAGATAAGGTGGAGATTTAATCACCCTTCCTTAGCCCAAAAATCATATTCCAAGCACTCACTAACCCAAGCCTAACTAAAAAAGAGTAGACGTTGGCCCTAGGGACATCTCAGACTCAATTAGGAGATTATCCTAAGGGCGGAAAATGTTAGAATCTGACTCCTGCAAAATCAGTGTCTAGAAAAGGGATTGAGGGCCGAAAGCCCGAAGGTTGGTGGTTATTTAATTAAGGAACGTCTTTGACGGAAAACCTCCCACCAACCTTGCCCTGACCTGGCTGATTAGCTTGTGGTCAAAGTCTACAGTAGACCTCCTGTGGACAGTCTAATCAGTTAGGAGTCGTCTAGGTCATAGGTTTACCCTAACCTAGTTAGAATTTTTTTCTTTTATTTGTTTGCTTCTTTGTTTGTTTTTGTTTGTATTCCATTGTGTGATATGGCTTATAATAATAATATTTTTTCAACTTCAATAATAATCCATATTACACACACGACTTCATTTTCGGATATTACCAACCCGGCATATCATAACTGTGACCAACCTAGTGTGCCGGATTGGTCTTATCCGAATCAATATGACCCATACCCCCCATCTAGTAACTATAATTTCCATAATGATTTCAACTCTTCACCGAGTCAGTGGGGATTCACCTCCCCCGAGCATAATTTCCAACCACCTTGTCCTTCTTCTCCACCTAGTCCACAATATTTTCAAGATTCATACTCAGTTCCACCAGTCCAAAATAGAAGACCATCAATTTTGGAAATGAGTATGCGTGAGTCCAAACACAAATCCCAAAATCTAATGGACTCACAATTTCACTACCACTTTCAAGACAACTCTTCCTCTTTTCATCAAAACAATGAACCCATCAATTATGAAAAGATGCTTGAAGCCATGACTCATGCTCAAATGCTAGAAATCGTGACATAGATATGATGGTCGAATCTCTACGTTCTCACCGTTTGACCAGTTTTGATGTCACTAACCATCCTGTTAGAGTCGAAGAGTCATGTAGTCTTGGAAATCAAGATTCCATTTCAGAACAACCACTTGAACTTGCCCAAACTCCAAATTTGAAAAAGATATTGACAGTTTAGCAAGTTTTCCTTTTCCTGAAATAGAACTTGAAAATGAATATGATCCTGAACCCCAACTTAGTAATTCAATTCTACTTCCTGGTTCAATTATGACTCCGGTATCTTCACCTGATTTTAATCTTTTTCCTGAGTCAACATTGAATCCTGTGCCAATTCATCATGAAATTGAATCACCCATTCTTGAGGATCATATTGAACTTGACCAATTATACAATTTTGAAAATTCTATTGACAAATTGGCAAGTTCTCAATTTTTTGATATTGAACTCAATGAGATATGTGACCTAGATTCTCAAATCTGTGATCCAGTTCAACTCTCTGAATCAATATTGACTCCTGTTGTGTTACCAAACTTGAGTAATATTTTAGAGTCAGTTTTGATTCCTCCACCTATCATTTCTAAACTGGAATCACCCATATTAGGTCACATTCCATTGTTGAAAATAAAAGTGGACTAGAGTTTCAACTTCTTGACTTGGACCCAATTTCTGAACCTACTTCGACTCTTGAACCTTTACTTGACATAAGTCACCTTCCTGAGTCGGTATTAGTTCCTGTCCTTCCTGAGTCCAAGTCAACTGTTCTATCATTTCATACTCCATTCTGGGACGAGGTGGTTGACAAATTGGACTCTGAAATTAGTTATGGAATTTAAAAATTAGATGGGGTTAAATTTTTAATAAAGATCCTTTATGGATATATCTTTTTAATGGGTTATATTAAAGATATTTCTGGTGGGTTCCTCCGAGACCTAAGAAAAGTTGATTGGGCCGCGTTTCGTGGACCAATGAGACCACCACCGGAACCACCACCTTAAGGTAACCTTTTCCTTCCCTTTCGTCTTTTCATGCATCTATGCATTAATTCATACATTGAGGACAATGCATGAGATAGGTGTGGGGGAGGGTCTAACATAACTTTTCTTTTTCTTTAAAATAAAAAAAAATTAACATTTTTCTTTACTTTTAAAAACTTTTTGAAAAATAGAAACAATTTTTGACTTATTTTTGTAAGAAATTAAGTTAATTTTAAGGAATAGGAAAATCCAAATTATGATTTCTTATACTTGGTCAAAGTAAGATTATTTGTTTTGATTTTTAGAGTTAGGAAGATAATTTGTCAAAGTAATTTGGTCTTGATCTTTACCTTGATGAAATATGCACACTTCATACACTTACACACTTAGGGTTCAAAAATAAAGATTCTTATGCCTTATAAAAAAAAAGAAAAAATAATAAACATCTAATTATTGATTAGCTAGGTGCTTTGGCCTAAGCAAGCCTTAGTATTTATGCGAAAAATAATTAGATAAGTTTGAGAAAAAAATTGATGAATAAATCTAATTATTGATTAGCTAGGTGCTTTGGCCTAAGTAAGCCTTAGTATTTATGCGAAAGATGATTAGATCCTCTGATTAAGCTGGGTATTTGTGCCTAAAAAAGCATAAGTATTCACGCCTAAAAGGGATTCATATAATAAAATCCTTAGTTTTGTGGCCTTATTTGCTCGAGTCCTTAAGTCCTAGGGGTGTCTTCTCACCTGGTGCCCTAAGACCGTCTGGTTTGGGAGTCATCGATTAAAGGCTCGTTACATGGGCAGATTAGAAAGCCTAAACTAAGGAATAATACCGCAAAAAATATATATATATAATAAAATAAGGCATAAGAGAGTTAGAGTTAATGAACCCTTAGTCAAAATTTTCACAGTCACAAGGTGCATATGACTTAGGGTAAAGTAATAGACTAGATGAGAAGTACAATTTGACTCCTTACTTTGATTGATAACAAATTTTTGAATAAAGACTAAGTTTAGGAATGAAAATTTCGGTTTTCCTATAACTTATAGATTGCGTAGATCTTACAATTATATTTCAAATATTTTTCTCTTTCAAAATGCCTTTCGAAAATACTAACTCTTTATTTCTCTTTCTTTATGGATTTTGTGGGTGTAATCCGCTGAAAACCCTCACGAGACAACACTCATCCTCTAGGGGAAACCTAGAGGTTTAACGACTTGTTGCACATGCTCAGTGCAATCGCGTGACCTGCGAAAGTGGTCTAATAATCCTTAGTATAGTTTAATTGTTTTGCTCGAGGACGAGCAAAAGATAGGTATTGGGGTGTGATTGGTTGCTAATGTTGCATATTTAATATCATATGTCCATACTTATTATAGAATAAAAGCCTGCATTGTCCTAATTAATTGTTTGATTTATTTGTAGGCCCAATCCTTAAGGAGATGAAGAGAAATGAGCCCAAAAGCCCACCAGAATTCTGAATTAAATCAGAATTAATTCGCACACACTAAATCAGGGCAAAATCAAGAGGTTGAAAAGTGGTTGAGAAGAATCCTCTCAGAATCGATCGGTTAAAGCAAAGATCAAGCAAGTTTGATTCAGATTCTGACTGGATATATTTTAGTATTCGAATCATAACTTTTGCTACAGAATCTCAATTCTGATGATTCAAGATGATCCAGAAAGCAGACTGACAGAGCTACAACTCTTATGTTGATTATTATTTAATTCTATCATTTGATAAGTGATATTCAGCAATCAACAGGCCAACAAACTACAGATCAGAACTGAATATCCACCTCGAATCAATTTGAAGATAAGGGGAGTTCAAAAATTGCCAGATTTACTTATCTTCATACTCCTCTACCTCTCCATTTTCTCCTATAAATACCTGCACTCAAAGGCAAAAGGGACGACCAGGCAGATTAGGATTTAGTCTAGTTTTAATTCTTTGTAGTTTAGGTTTTTATTTTTATGTAACTTGTATGTAACTTAGGGTAGAAGAAGATTCATGTAAGTAAGAGAGAGAGGCTGATGTTGAGAGTGACACCGACGATGTACCCTCCTCCTTTCTTCCATTGTCTCTGCAATTAATAAAGGTAAAAGTTCTTTTTATGTTTATATTTTCTTTTGTTTCGTCTTCCTCTTCTACTTTATCTTGGTTTGTTGTTGTTGAGTGTACAAGTGAATTCCAAAGCAAGTATAACTAAGCTACGTGAGAGCCAGCGATAGTCATGAAGACGTTCTCCTCTTCCAAGATCCGCATCACTTCGTTCTTGCTAGGCTTGACGATATAATGTGCACGGGGACTGAGCTCGAGCTTATGATCTATGCGTTGAACGCCTCCAAAGCAAAGGTAGAACATGCAACGGTTTCT